>ML334085.1:0-18696 GCA_005239505.1 Nicotiana paniculata
AATCTCGTCCGTAGTCCCAATTTAAATATGCGATACAGTACAGGGGGAAAGCTCCTGGATCTCTGTCCGTAGTCCCAATTAAAATATGCGATGCAGTACAGGGGTAAAGATCCCGGATCTCTGTCTGTAGTCCCAATTTAAATATGCGATACAGTACAGGGGGAAAGCTCCCGGATCTCTGTCCGTAGTCCCAATTTAAATATGCGATACAGTACAGGGGGAAAGCTCCCGGATCTCTGTCCGTAGTCCCAATTTAAATATGCAGTACAGTACAGGGGGAAAGCTCCCGGATCTCTGTCCGTAGTGCCAATTTAAACATGCAATGCAGCCACTGAGGAAAAACAACCAGAATGCGATAGAAACAACATATATTGCCATAACCGGCGCAAAAGCAAACAAGATCGAATGCAAAGTGCGATGAGCAAATCAATACAAATACTTAAATCACAAAAATGGTAAAAACTCACTCATAAGAAGTAGCCACAGAAAGGAATGCCAAGAACAAAGAGAAAACAACATAACGAGGGGAAAACAAGACAAATATAGCAACGATTCTATATATTCGACTTCACAACCGAGAAACCAAATCATCCCGGCAAGGGAATCAGCTATAACCAATCTCACTTAGACAATTAGCTTCACCGAATAAACTCAATTTGAACAGATGCTCAGTGAATAGGCAGCATCAAAGAATACCATCAATATGGGAGGTCATCAATTAAACCTAAGTAGTACTTAAGAGGAAAATCATTTAAATCACAATGTACGACTCACGGGCATGCTTGACCAACGTATAGATATTCCAATTACTTGTTAGACATTTATAAGGAAAGATTATACTAGTTTTAGTCACATAGGCAGCGTATGAAGAAAGATATAGTATAACGGTAGGAAAAATAAAGTCTTCATTTAAGTCAATTAAGATCATATAAGAAACAAGGAATGCTAGGCAAGTACTTCTAATTTGAGCAGACAGAAATGAAACTAGAAATCAGGAAATTCAGATATAATAATTTCAATTCATACACGGGGAACATAAGGACTTAAAATCCCTAAAGGGCAATCTATTTACAAATAAGTCTGAGTACGCACTCGTCACATCGCGTACGCGGACTACAATCAACATAGAAGACGCAATCCTAAGGGGTAGTTCCCCAACACAAGGTTAGGCAAGATACGTACCTCAAATACGACAACCCGGTACTCAAAAATAGACTTCTCGGGTGGGAAGGCCTCCGGACGGCTCAAAATCAACTAAAACAACTTCAAAAATACATATAAAACGTATAAGGAACGATTCTGAATAATAAAGTTTCAATATTTGCAAGTTTACAAAAGTTGACCCAAAAGTCGACCCTCGGACCCGCACCTCAGAACCTGACAAATTTTACGAATTCTGATTACCCATTCCGATACGAGTTCACCCATACTAAATTTATCCAATTCAGATAACATTTAGTCCTTCAAATCATGATTTTTCATTTTAGAAATTTTCTTTCAAAACCCACAATCCCCTAAACCCAAAACACAAATTAAATAATAAAAACAAGAAATAATTCATGAAATATATTTAATTCTAGTGGAAGAACACTTACCCATTCGATTTGTGTGAAAAACCCTCAAAGAATCGCCCAAAATCGAGTTCTAGAAGTCAAAATATGTTTAAAATGGTGAAACCCCGATTTTTGGAAGTTTATATTCTGCCCAGTGATTTAAAGCAGTGCGATAGCGGACACCAGAACGCGATCGCATAGAAGAAAAAATGCTGCTGGCCAAAAGAGTACTATGCGATCGCGAAGAGACATATGCGATCGCATTGAATAAAATGTGGTTACTGCCCAAGTGATATGCGAAAGCAGGTGCCCATATGCGATCGCATTGAAGATTTTCCCCCAACCCCATTCCCTATTGTGCGATCGCGTAAGATAGGAAGCGAACGCGGAGGGTATCACTGGTAGAGCTATGCGATCACGGACAATGTAGTGTGATCGCGATGAAGTAAAAATGGGAGGATTAAAGCAATGCAATCACATAGAAGGAAACCAGAAGGCAAATTTCAGCTGTTCAAAAATAAGGAAAATGGACCCGACACCCATCCGAAAACCCCCCCGAGGCCCCCGGGACTCAAAATCATATATGCACACAACCTCTACAACATCCTACGGACTTATTCATGTAATCAAATCACCAAAATAACATCATAAACATCGAATTAAACCTCAAAATCAATAAAATTTCTCAACTTCCTTAAACATCAAATTTTGCATTTAAGGTCCGAATCACGTCAAACTAAGTCCGTTTCTTACCAAATTTCACAGATAACACATATAAGTCATATCAAACATGTACCGAGCTCCGGAACCATTATACGAGCCCGATATCACAGGTTTCACCTCAAATTTCATTTTCAAAAACCTTTATATTTTTCAGAAATTAAAAATTCATTTCTCGGACTTGGGACCTCAGAATTCGATTCGGGGAATACGCCCAAGTCCCATATTTTCCTACGGACCCTACGGGACCGTCAAATCATGGGTCCGAGTCCGTTTACCAAAAACATTGACCGAAGTCAATTTTATTCAATTTCTAATACAAAATTATCATTTTTATTAAATTTTCACATAAAGGCTTCCCGGCTACACGCCCGGGCTGCACACGCAAATCGAGGTGAGATAGAAGGAGGTTTTCATGACCTCGAAACACATAATTAGCTAGAATATACGGGATGAACCTTTTGGGTCATCACAATCTCCCCCTCTTAAACAAACGTTCGTCCTCGAACGTGCTAAGATTCACTTTGAACTCATCCAATCACTGATTGAGCATTTCCAACACACACCCGCGGGTGATCCCACGTTACCCCAACCTCATAAGCCTGATGACGCCATCACAACTGCAATATAGCCTTCGCATCACCATCGATAAGTCTCATACCTCAATTCCTCACCTTCTACTCATTTCCAAAAGACCCGATTCTAAATCCATATCCGACATTAGACTCAATCAGCTGCATCAATTCAGGTCTACACCCATAAGGCACGACCACACAACATAACACATCACACATAGGCTCAATATCACTTGTGTTCACAATAACTCCCCGAAATCAACTCAACATTGGCAATTAGTCCCACATATGGAAGAACTCTGTTTCCAAATCCCATAATACCGATAATGATGCAATAAACACGAAGACCTCATCATTAGACACCCGAATCACCGAGTCACAGCTAACACCACCGGGCACACATCCCGCAAGCTAAAATTTAAGAAACACATAACGAAATGACTGAATATGAAAAATAGAAGCATATAAAGGTACTATCAAACAAGCCCATAGGCATAACTCTCTATCAATACTGACTTACCAAAAGAAATATAACAAGGAAGAAGCAAAGCATATGAACAAATCACAAGGATTCCATCCTGATAAAAATTCCACCGTGGTACTCAGCCCAGTCCAAACATATCAAATCACAAAGAATCACGAGGGTCTCTCCCTCAACTCTATGACACATGTCGAATATATATCATACCAATAGAGATCCCCCGCTAATTCATATCGGCTAACAAAATCATAGCGCTCACTTACTCACATCTCAATGGAGTATCAAATCACAGCTCGAAAACAAAATACTCAGGAGAATCACATAAAGCTTACCACGAGGGACGACATGGACTCACTTCCAATTTCAACACTAGCAAGGATGAATAAAACAATGATAGACACGGGCTACTACTCATAGAATCTCCCAACAGGAGCAAACACAAAAATAGAGTGCAAAACATGAAACTCACTCATAAATGAAACAACAAATAATGGAAATTCGTCCTGACCAACATGACTATGGTGAAATACAATGGTACCCCATTTTGCCACATCAAGCCATACCTGGGTGATGATATCTGGCACGACGGCCTCTAGATTACTATATGCAACACATCAACGGGTCGGGCCTCCCCCTCTTGGGCGCCTTCTACCCACCTGAATACCCTGCTATAACACATCTACCTGAATCCTGGAACAATCTCTCACCCTATGGTTAACATCTCCACACTGAAAACAATCTCTCTGGCGATGTGGCTGTGGAAGACATACAATACGGATCCTCCGAGACCCATGAGTACCTGAAAAGCTCCCATGCGAAGCTGGTAATGCAACTGAACTGGTTGACCCAAAATTCTCTACCATGCCTGAGTCCCTTAATGAATCTACAGACTCGCCTCTTAACTGAATCAATCAAGTGAGGTGTATATCTGGCCAACTCACTAAATCTAACGACATACTCCAATAGTGACATAACGCCCTGCCGCGACTTCTCAAACTCCGCGCACCGTACATCCGACGGAACTGAGGTGCAACCTCCCTAAAAACATCTCTGAAAACTGAATCCACGCTAGTGAAGCTAACTCGGCCAGGTTACCCCAACTCATATGCCATCACCACTGATCAACCCACTACTCTGAGCCTGAGACGTGACAAAAGCAATCCCGCTCGTCTCCATAACACCCGAAATGCGAAGAATATAGTGACACTCCCCCAGTAAACCCGGGGCACCATCTGCTGCCAATCCATTGAAAGATAGAAGGGTGGTACTTCCTGTACCTCTCAAGTCCAAGGTATTCTCCCTCCAATGCTACTGCCCTAACCATGGGCTGAACTGAAACCACGTGTCGTGCTGCCATGACAACTGGAACCTGACAAATATGATCTCACTGCTCTGAAGTGTAGACGGTGGGAGTCTGAACTCCTCCCCTGATCCGTGTAATGGCCGGTGAACTAGAATCAATCTCGCCTGAGTCAATGTACTACTTATACTCAAAACTGTCTCAGGTCTCCTGAAGTCCAAGGTAGCAACAGGCACCCCTAGTGCCCGTCCCCCAACTAAAACTTCTGGCGACTCCTCAACAGCTCTATGGTAGGCATCTTAACTGTGACACATGCTCCTTGCCAGCCTCTGTCTCTGACCCTTGCAACACTTGCTTCGGGTAACATCATTAGGAACCGCGGCTCGTGTTCTCACAGTCGGTGAGAGAATGGATTGATAGTTTCAAACTTCAAGATCAATGAATTCACACGATAGGAATGAAGGAAGTGAAATTGTCCTAATAGTTCCGTAGCCTCTCGAAGATAAGTACAGACGTCTCCGTACCGATCCGCGAGACTCTACCGAACTCGCTTATGACTTGTAGCACCTGTGAACCTAGAGCTCTGATACCAACTTTTCACAACCCAAATTTCCCTCCATTGGGTATCGTGATGGCACCTAGTCTTAGGGACTAGGTAAGCCTAACATTTCCACTGAACGACAACAATAATAAAGGAATTATAACAGTCTCGATATAGACATCTTAACAGAGTTTATAATTTTCCCAAAACCCGGTAAATACAAGTCATAAGCTCTACGAAATCTTTCTACCAAATCTATATACAACTGTCTAGGAATAAGTAAGTACAATTGAATAAAAATAAAACAGGAAGGTGACTCTGAAGCCTGCGAATGCAGCAGCAGGTTACCTTGAGTCTCCTCAGCGATGATCTGTGCAGCTACTAACAACAATAACCTGGATCTGCACACAAAAATATGCAGAAGTGTAGTATGAGCACACCACAGCGGTGCCTAGTAAGTATCAAGACTAACCTAGGTGAAGTAGTGACGAGGACTAGTCAAGACACCACTGGTCTAATAAGTAAAAAGACATAAATGTACCAATGACCGAAACATAATATCTATCTAAAGATTTTTCGATATAAATAACGGTACAATCGAATAATACAGAAGAAATTCAATAATTACGATCGACAGAAAGCATAATAGAAATACGCAACGAGAATGGAAATAATGCAAGCCAAATGTCGGGAACCACAACCCAATAAAACACTAGCAACTCAACACTGCATCAATTTATTCATGTCAGGCCTTAGCCAATAAACTCAATAAAACTGGTCAAACCTTCAAGTGAAAACCTTTAAATCGTGAGTTTATTTTGAAAGCTTTAAAGATATAATCATTTCGGAATAGATAAATTTCTTCTTTGAAACATACTTTCTCTTCACACAATCTGACATAATAATCTTCATTCGAATTTGACTTGAAGTCTCAACACTTGTAACACATATTCCATGTCTTTAACACATTCCCAAATGTTAAGATAACATCATGAAAGTATAGGAACATATAGGGCACTTATATCTATCAATGTAAGCACATCTGGAATAGCAAGTTTTACACGATAAGTTTGGGACTTACATCGATTTCATGAATCACCAAAGGTTCAATTCTAAGAAGAGTGAGTTTTAGCTATACATACCACAATAGAGATTTTCTTACGTTCTACAACAAATACCGGAACCCTTAGCACCTTCAATCTATTTTAGGAATGTCACAAGTTGATTCAATAATTAGAGGATGATCAATACCTTAGCCCATTTGAGCACATTATCAAACACTAGGTGTGCATTATGTTTTTAACATATTTTGTGAAAGATTCAATCAACCCATACCCCATCCTTTACCATTTTTGCTCACATTCATCCTATGTTCCTTCAACACCCATGCATGCAAAACAAACAACCCTCAAGCCCATCAACTATCTTGCTAATTACCCATTTTAGTAGAAATTTCGAAATTATGAGCTGGGGCATAGATTCTTACCTTTAAGGAGAAGACTTAGTGAACTTCACTTGACAATCTTCAAGGTTTAATGCAAGAATTGAGGAATAATTATATGGAGATCACTTTCTCACTCTAAATCATCAAAAATATGCTCAAAATGAACCATAACATATGTTTTAACGACATGGGATCAGATTTAAAATTTAGAAATTTGGAGCCCCGACACGGATCTGCGGTCGCATAATGGCTATGCGGTTCGCAAAATGACCTCAAAAGTGGCCCACAGGGGATTGAATTTTCTGCCCCGATCTGCGACCAATATGCGGTTTGCAGACTTGTTCTGCGATCGCATAAATGCACCGTAGAACCTCCCTTAGCAAAATCCCAAGGATAATTATGCGACCAATATGCTGCCTGCGAAATGGTTATGCGGTCGCATAATTGGCCGCGAAACTGACCTCAAAATTGGCCAAATTGAATGCCTCACTCTACGACCAAAATTCGGCGCGCAAAGTGATTATACGGCCGCATAATGGGCCGCAAAAACGCACTCTTCTGCAAAAATATTCCTTTAGCTCAGTAGTGTACTGTTCAATCCAAAAAGTCCGAAGCGCTTATAACACATAAATCTAACTTGGCACCATGAAATTCTGGGGTTTTAGGTAAAATTTTTACGAGGCCTTACATTTTCATGCAATAAGGACATGCTAACTTTCCCGCAGTCATCCACCCAGAAAATATTCCATACACAGAAAAATTATTAGTGGTCCATATTATGTTAGCACGCAAGTTAAAATTTTGCTTAGTTGATATGTCATATGTCTCAACTCCATCATACCACAACTGTTTAGGCTCATCAATCAGAGGTTGAATATATACATCAATCAAACTCTTTGGATTGCAAGGGCCGGGAATAACACAATTTAAAAAATATATGGACTAGTCCACATAAAATAATTATCCATAAATCCTTTTCTATAAAGATGAGTTGTAACATCCTCCGAACCCAAAAAATACAAACACTTGCACTTCGTACAACGACACCTAATCATCCCTCCAATCCAAAATGGTTCAAGTGACATTGTATGCCTAATAAATTCTTTAACCCTTTCTATAAATTCCCCCCTAAAAAATCGACGACTAGGATAAATCCTATTATACATCCAACTACGATATTCCATCTACATAAAGAACAAATAAATTACATTGTAACGACCCGATCGATTGTTTGCGTTATCGAACCCTGTTCCCTTAAATAAAACTTTCCATAACGGCTTATTATGATTTATGACTTGCGGGGACTGGTGGTCGAGGTTTCGGAGGTGTTTAGAGTGCTATAGGAATATTTGGTTCCTTAAGGTTGGCCTTTAAGGCCAAGTTTGACTTCGGTCAATATTTTTAGTAAACGATCTCGGAATCGAGTTTCAACAATTCTAGTAGCTTTGTATGATGATTCCAGACCTGAGCGTATGTTCGGAATGGGATTCTGATGACCCGGGAGCGTTTCGACGTCCAATATTGAATTAAGAGTTCCTTAAGTTCCTATTATGGTTTGGGACGTGTTTTTGTGATATCGAGGTCCGAAGGAATTTCAAGATCGGGAATAGTTCCGTTATGTCATTTATGACTTGCCTGCAAAATTTGGTGTCATTCCGAGTAGTATAGGTCGTTNCCCCTAGTGTCAGGCCAATTCTCGCAGGTACGGATAAAATTCTGCAGGAGCGGAACGGCAGGTGCGGTCTCCACTCCGCAGGTGCGGGCCCAAGCCTCCTAGTCCATTTCCGCAGGTGCGAGCCCTTGCTCGCAGGTGCGAAACCGCAGGTGCGGTCCTCGAGCCCCAGGTGCGAAAATGTTGTTCAGACAGTGTGTTTTTATACACGGGAATTAACTCATTTCCGATTATCATCTTCTTCTTCCTTGGGGCGATTTCAACCATTTTAGAGGGGCAAACGGCCTGATTATTGAAGGTAAGTAAATTCTACTCTAATATTAGCTTCGTACATGGAATACTAGCTTAATTAACTACCTAAATTAGTATAATTTCAATAATGGGGTAGTAACCTAGGGCTTTTGATAATTTGAGAATTTACCCGTGAATTAGCTAGAAATCAAGTATAAATTGTATATTAATGATCCTTCAGCTATGGGTGAGTGTTTCCTTCGAGAAGTTTTGGAATCCGAGCATGTGGGCCCGGGGTTGGATTTTAGAATTTCTTCAAGAATGAGAAATTTACTAACTGAGTAGGAGAATTTCCATATTTCGAGCATAAATTAATGAATTTGTATAACATTTGGCTAGTTTCGAGTCCTCGGGTGTAGAGTTTGGAGTTTCGGGCACGTTCTTGGTCCGGGGAGTAGGTTCGACATGAGGTGAGTCTCCTTTCTAACCTTGTAAGGAGAAATTGTCCCCATAGGTGATTATAAATAATTGCATGTCCATATTTGTGGGGGCTACGCACGCACAAAATGACGAGAGTCCGTTCATAGCTACTACTATGTTATGTTGGGCAGTTTTAGGACTCACGAGCATGCTTATATGTGCCTTAGATGTATTCCTAAACGTATTTTGAATTGCTTATTATCCTTGATTTGGCATGAATATATTAGGAAGTTGTGTCCATGATATATTGCTTAGGTTCTTGACTTAAAGAATAATCTCTGATAATTCCCTAAAAATTGAAAATTTTATGTATGTATGTATGCGGCACCGCGTCACACGTATGATTCGTGAGCGGAATAGCACTATTATTATGTCAACCGCGTCGCATGTTCGATTCCCGAGCGGGGTAATAGATGCATCTATGGTTTGAGCCGTTCGACCCTCAGTAGTGCACATTTATTTTTCGCGACGTTTCGGCCGTACGTGTCCGGCCTATTATGTGTTGTATGATTCACCGGGAATTTATTGTAATTATACAAACTGGTTCATGTTAATAAGGGAATTCGGTACATTATGTGTTAGTGAAATTTGACATGCAAAGGTAAATACAACTATACTTGATGATATATCTCCTTGTGATTTCTACAATTGTTATGCCTGCCTAGTTCCTATTAAATCATGTTATTTAGAAATGTTGACCCTAATAAGTATCACGTCTACCTCTCATCACTACCTCTTCCAGGTTAGGCGGGATACTCACTGGGTACATATTTGTTTATGTACTCATGTTGCACTTCTGTACTTAATTGTACAGGTTCTGAGGCTGGTGCATATGTTTATTAGACCGGATCTCGATTTTGATCTCAGTTGGACCCGAATTCACGGTGAGCTGCTTCTCCTGGTGATCCTCGGCGGCACCTTGGAGTTTTCTTTTGCTTATTTCCCTTATATTCCTTTCAGACAGTGGGATTGTATATTATGTTTTGTATATTCTGTTAGTATGCCCGTAGGACTTGTGACACTAGTTCCTGGCGCATACATAGTTGTTATTTTGGTGTACGGGTTTGTATATATACCTTTTGGCTCATTCCTCATCATGATTGTTTTGATTAAAGTTGGCTAATTATCCTTGTCAAATCATGCTTTAACTTTCAAAAACTGGGTATATTTTATAGTGTTTTAAACTAATAAGAAGGAACCTTTAGTAACTTAAGAGTCGACTTGCCTGACCCCACTGTTGGGCGCCATCACGACCTCAGTTAGGATTCTGGTTCGTGACAACATGGTATCAGAGCTCTAGGTTCATGTAGGTCTCACAAGTCACGGGCAAACCTAATAGAGTCTTGCGGATCGATACAGAGACGTCTGTATTTATCTTCGGCATGCTATAGGGTGTTAGGAACCTCTCTTTATTCATGTTCCATCGTATAGTTGATGGATTACTAAATCTTATTCTTCCGTTCTCTCATAGATGGTGAGGACTTGCGCGACTGACGTTCCAGATCCGGGAGATGCCGCTACCCCCGCCGTCCGAGGCCGTGGCAGAGGCCGGGGGAGGGTACGAGTCCGAGGTAGGGGACGAGGGCGTCCCAGAGCTGTTCCAGTAGCACACCCAACGGATCCGGAAGAGGATCCTATCACAGTGGAGCAAGGTGAGGTGCCCCCAGCAGATCCTGTCCCAATAGACTTTTTGACGGCGCCAGGCTTCCAGGAGGTCATGGGCCGTATGATGAGATTTATGGACACTATGACGCAAGCTGGTTTATTTCCAGCAGATCCTGACACATCTCAGGCAGGAGGGGGAGCCAAGACCCCTACTGCCCAGGCCGTAGGCCATGTAGCAACAGTTTATCAGACCTCGGGTACACTGCCCGTGGGTGGAGCCCATCCAGTAGCAGCAGCACCTGAGCTCAAACCAACTGCGGACGTCGATCCACAGAAGTTACTGGATAGATGGACTCGATTTCACCCTCATATTTACAGAGGTGAGAAGGACGAGGATGCCCAGGACTTCATTGATAGGTGCAGGGACAGACTGCACAACATAAGGATACTGGAGTCCCAGGGAGTGGACTTCACTACTTTTCAGCTTGAGGGCAGGGCCCGCAGATGGTGGTAGTCCTATATTCTGGGTAGACCAGAAGGTTCCCCTTCCATCACTTGGGAGCAGTTCACTCAGCTGTTCCTGGACAGGTATATTCCACCCTCCGAGAGGGAAGAGTTGTGATATGAGTTTGAGCAACTGGAGCAGGGACAGATGTGAGTGACAGACTACGTGGCCAGGTTTTCTGAGTTGTCGCGTCATTCCCTTATGATACTTCCTACTGATGCTGATAGAGTGAGGAGATTTGTAGCTGGGCTACACTCAGGTATTAGGGCCAACATGGCCCGAGAGGTGGAGATGGGGACTCCCTATCAACTTGTGGTCGAGATAGCTCGCCGGATTGAGGGTTATCGTTCGAGGGGCAGAGAGCAGAGTCAGCAGGATAATAGAGCTAGATTTTCAGGAGATTTCAGAGGTTCCCCAGCCAGGGGTAGAGGTCAGTTCGGTAGAGGCCAGCCTAGCAGGCCTCCATATTCAGCTCCTCCACCACCTTCCCGTGGTGCTCCAGTGAGGCCCTATTTCAGCGGCATGCCAGAGAGTTCCTACCGTCCACCATCCATTCAGGGTTTCTTAGGTGGGTATTCCGGTCATCAGGGGTCTTCTAGTCATTACTTCAGTGCCATGCCAGAGGGTTCTCACCGTCCCCCAGCTATCCAGGGTTCTTCTTCAGGGCAGCAGGCCATGCCACCGACGAGATATTATGAGTGTGGGGATCCAGGCCATATGAGGAGGACTTGTCCCAGGCTTCGGGGCAAGGCTATTCAGGAGAGCTATCAGCCTACATTTTTAGCACCGGCGGTTCGTCCACCCAAAGGTGGAGGGCAAACTGGTAGAGGTCGTCCCAGCGGTGGAGGCCAGGTAGGGGGAGAACTGCCGGCCCCTATTCATTCCAGCAGAGGTCAGTCATCCGGTGCTCCAGCTAGATTCTATCATATTCCGGCCCGATCAGATGCAGTGGCCTCAAATACCGTGATCACAGGTACTATTTTAGTATGTGGTAGAGATGCATCAGTGTTATTTGATCCAGGATCCACCTATTCATATGTGTTAGCTTTATTTGCTTGTTTCCTGGATGTTCCTCGTGAGTACTTGGTTACTCCTATTTATGTGTCCACTCCCGTGGGCAATTCTGTGGTTGTAGACCGAATTTATCGGTCCTGTGTGATTTCATTTTGTGGGTTCGAGATCAGAGCAGACCTTCTATTGCTCGACACGGTTTAATTTGAGGTTATTTTAGGCATGGATTGGTGATTCTCCTTATCATTCCGTGCTAGATTTCCATGCCAATACAGTTACCTTAGCCATGCCCGAGTCGCTTAGGCTAGAGTGGAGAGGTTCCTCAGTTAGTGCAGCCAGCCGGGTTGTTTCATTCTTGAAGGCTCGACATATGGTCGAGAAGGGTTGTCTGGCCTATCTTGCTTATGTGCGGGACCTCACTGCCGTGTCTCCGACGATTGATTCAGTGCCAATGGTTCGAGAGTTTTCTCATGTATTTCCTTCAGACCTTCCAGTTCCAGGCATGCCTCCAGATCGTGATATTGATTTCTGCATTGATTTAGCTCCAGGCACCCAACCTATATCTATTCCTCCGTACCGTATGGCTCCGAAAGAGTTGAAGGAGTTGAAGGAGCTGCTTGAGGAGTTGTTAGCTAAGGGTTTATCAGGCTCAGTGTGTCGCCGTGGGGTGACCCGGTTTTATTTGTGAAGAAGAAGGATGGGACTATGCGGATGTGTATCGACTACTGCCAGTTGAACAAGGTCACCATTAAGACCAAGTATCCCTTGCCGCGCATCGATGATTTGTTTGATGAGTTGCAGGGTGACCGGGTGTTTTCTAAGATAGATTTGAGATCGGGATCATCAGTTAAGGATTCGGGCCTCAGATGTTCTAAATACTGCTTTTCGTACGAGATATGGCCACTATGAGTTCCTGGTGATGTTATTTGGCTTGACTAATGCCCCAACAACATTTATGGACTTGATGAACAGGGTGTTCAGGCCGTACATTGATTCTTTTGTCATTGTCTTCATTGATGGCATTCTGATTTACTCACGTAGCCTGGGAGAGCACGAGCAGCATTTGAGAGTGGTGCTCCGGACTTTGCGAGAACATGAGCTATAAGCTAAGTTCTCCAAGTGTGAGTTTTGGTTGGATTCCGTGGCGTTCTTGGGACATGAGGTGTCTGGAGAGGGTATCAAGGTTGATCCTAAGAAGATTGAGGCAGTTCAGAGTTGGCCACGTCCTACTTCAGCTACAGAGATCAGGAGTTTCTTGGGTCTAGCTGGCTACTACCGGCGATTTGTGGAGGGATTTACATCCATTGCATCCCCATTGACTAGATTGACTCAGAAGAATGTCCCATTCCGATGGTCCGACGAGTGTGAGGCGAGCTTTCAGAAGCTCAAGACAGCATTGACCTCAGCACCAGTCCTGGTATTGCCTTCCGATTCTGGGATGTATACAATATATTGCGACACTTCACGCATTGGCTTGGGGTGTGTGTTGATGCAGGAAGGGAGAGTTATTGCTTATGCTTCGCGCTAGCTGAAGGTTCATGAGAAGAATTATCCTGTGCACGATTTGGAGCTGGCGAAGATTGTTCATGCTCTTAAGATTTGGAGGCACTATTTGTATGGGGTGTCCTGTGAGGTTTATACGGATCGCCGCAGCTTACAACACTTGTTCAAATAGAGGGATCTTAATTTGAGGCAACATAGGTGGCTTGAGTTGCTGAAGGATTATGACATCATCATTCTTTATCATCCGGGCAAGGAAAATGTGGTAGCAGATGCTTTGAGCAGGAAAGCGGAGAGTATGGGTAGCTTGGCTTATATTTCAGCAGAGGAGAGACCTCTAGCCTTGGACATTCAGTCCTTGGCTAATCGCCTTGTGAGATTATATCTTTCAGAGCCTCGTTGAGTTCTAACACATGTGGTTGCTCAGTCTTCGTTATTGGGTGAAATTAAGGCTCGGCAGTTTGATGATCCATGCTTGGTAGAGCTTTGGGAGACAATGGTTCAGGGTGGTGCCAAGGAGGTTACTATTGGCGAGGATGGCGTTCTGAGACTTCAGAGCCGTTTATGTGTTCCTAAGGTTGATGGCCTGAGGGAGACGATTCTAGAAGAGGCACACAATACTTGGTATTCTGTCCATCCTGGTGCTACAAAGATGTATCGTGATTTGAAGTAACATTACTGGTGGAGGCGGGTGAAGAAGGACCTTGTGGAGTATGTGGCTAGCTGTCTTGATTGCCAGCAGGTTAAGTGTGAGCACCAGAGGCCAGGAGGCCTACTTCAGCAGATGCCCATTCCCGAGTGGAAGTGGGAGCGCCTCACTATGGACTTCGTGGTTGGGTTACCTCGCACTTTGCAGAAGGTTGAATCGGTTTGGGTCATTGTGGATAGGTTGACAAAATAGGCGCATTTCATTCCAGTGGCTACTACATATACTTCTGAGAGGTTGGCACAGATCTACATTCGGGAGATAGTCCGGTTGCACGGTGTGCCGGTGTCCATTGTATCAGATCGAGGTCCTCAGTTCACCTCGCACTTTTGGGGAGCATTGCATAGTGAGATGGGTACCCAAATAGATCTCAACACAACATTTCACCCTCAGACTGATGGTCAGTCGGAGCGTACAGTTCAGATATTGGAGGACATGCTCAGGGCATATGTGATGACTTCAGAGGTCAGTGGGAACAGTCCTTGGCTTTGGCCGAGTTTGCTTACAATAATAGTTATCAGTCCAGCATTGAGATGGCACCATTTGAGGCTTTGTATGGTCGACGATGTCGTTTTCCTATCGGGTGGTTTGAGCCTGGCGAGGCTAAGTTATATGGCACCGACCTGGTGACAGATGCTTTGGAGAAAGTGAAGTTGATTCAGGAGAGGCTCTGCACGACACAGTCCAGATAGAAGAGTTACGCGGATCAGAAGGCGCGTGATGTATCATTTATGGAGGGAGATAAGGTTTTGTTGAAAGTCTCGCTGATGAAGGGTAATATGAGGTTCAGGAAGAAGGGAAAGCTGAGCCCAAGGTTTATAGGTCCCTTCGAGGTGTTGAGGCGAGTTGGGGAGGTTGTTAATGAGCTAGCCTTACCTCCCAGTTTGTCAGGAGTTCATCCGGTTTTTCATGTATCCATGCTCCGGAGGTACCACACCGACTTCTCTCACGTGGTTGATTTCAGCACTACTCAGTTGGATGAGAGGTTGGGCTACCAGGAGGAGCCAGTTGCTATTATTGACAGGCAAGATCACCAGTTGATATCCAAGAGAGTTTCTGCCGTAAAGGTCCGGTGGAAGGGCCAACCAGTCGAGGAGGCGACCTGGGAGTCCGAGGAGGACATGCGGAGCAGATATCCACATCTATTCGGCACTTCAGGTATGATTCTAGACCCGTTCGAGGACGAACGTTTGTTTAAGAGGTGGAGAATGTAACGACCCGACCGTTCGTTTTGTGTATCAGGACCCCGTTCCCTTAAATAAAACTTCCTGTAGCGGCTTATTATGATTTATGACTTACGGGGATGGGTGGTTCGGGATTCAGAAGCATTTAGAGTGGTATAGGAACACTTGGTTCCTTAAGGTTGGCCTTTAAGGCCAAAGTTTGACTTCGGTCAATATTTTTAGTAAACGACCTCGGAATCGAGTTTCGACGGTTCCGGTAGCCTCGTATGATAATTTCGGACTTGGGCGTATGTTCGGAATGGGTTTTGGATGACCCGGGGGAGTTTCGGTGCCCAATATCGAAATTAGAGTTTCCTTAAGTTTGAAATTTGGTTTGGAATGTGTTTTTGTGTTATCGAGGTCCGAACAGAATTTCGAGACCGGGAATAGTTTTGTTATGTCATTTATGACTTGCTTGCAAAATTTGGTGTCATTCCGAGTAGTATAGGTCTGTTCGGCGCATTGTAAGTGAATTCTAGAACTTTAAGTTCAAAGTTTGATTCAACTTGGTTTTGGGGTCGAATTCTTAGTTTCGTTGTTGTTTTTCAGGTTCTGTAAATTCAAGTGAGTCTGTATCATACAGACCTGCCAGTGCCTTTGGACGGGGTCCCGAGGGGCTCGGGTGAGTTTCGGACCTCTCGGAGTTAAATTCAAAAACCAGATTTTTCACTGACTGGTTTCCTTCAGTGCGATCACAGGTGCAATGATGCGATCGCATAGAAGGAGTTGGTAGGGTGTGGGAAAATGCCCTATGCGATCGCATGGGCTTGTCTGCGTTCGCACAGAGGTGATTTATGGCCTGGCCCAGTTTTGTTCTCTGCGTTCGCACTCCCTCCCCCGCAATCGCACAGGCCTGATCCATTTACTCTCCGCTATCGCAAGTCACCTTGTGCGATCGCACAATAGACTTTTTAGAGGTCCTGGCAGTTGACTTGTGCGATTGCACTGCCCCAGCTGCGATCGCACACAAGGGGCATCTGGGCAATGTTAGATTTAAACGGGACTTAGTCCCATTTTAACCATTTTTCTTCACTTGTGGCGATTTTGGGAGCTTTCAAAGAAGAGATTTCACCTAGCAACTAAGAGGTAAGTGATTCCCTTTATAATTTAAGTTGAATACTTGAGTTTTTATGTAGATTAACACACTAAATAGTGGAAAAATCATTGGTTAGAGTAAAAACCTAGATTTTATGAAAATTTGGAAAATTACCACGAAATTTGACATGGAATCATACAAAAATTATATATTAACGATCCTTAGGTTATGGGTAAACGTTTCCTTCAAAAAATTTCGGAATCCGAGCACGTGGGCCCGGGGGTGTATTTTGAGATATTGCAAAGTAGGCTAAATTGGTTAACAAAATAGGGAAATTCCTTACTTTTGGGCATGAATTGATATATTTGTATAACATTTGGCTAGTTTCGAGTCCTTGGGTGACGATTTTGGAGTTTTCGGGCGCGTTCTTGACTCGGAGAGTAGGTTCGACACAAGGTGATTATCCTTTCTAACCTTGTAAGAAGGAATTGTCCCCATAGGTGATTATAAATAATTGCATGTCCTTATTTGCGGGGGCTACGCACGCACGAAGTGACGAGAGGCCGTGTGTAGCTACTACTATGTTATGTTGGGTAGTTCTAGGGCTCACAAGCATGCTTATATGTGTCTTACATGTGTTCCTAAATGCATTTTGAGTTGCTTATTATCCTTGAATTGGCATGAGAATATTAGGAAATTATGTTCCATATTATATTGCTTAAGTTCTTGCTTCAAAGTATAATCTCGGTTAACTCCCTAAATATTGATAATTTTATGAATGTATGCGGCACCCGCGTCACATGTATGATTTGTGAGCAGAATAACCCTACTATTATGTCAACCGCGTCGCATGTTCGATTCGCGAGCGGGGTAATAGATGCATCTATAAATCGAGCCGTTCGACCCTCGGCAATGCACATTTATTTTCGCGACATTTTGGTCGTACGCTTCGGTCCTATTATGTGCTATATGATTTACTGGAAATTTGTTGTAATTGTATAAACCGTTTCATGTGATATAAGGGAATTTAGTACATTATATGCTAGTGAAATTTGTCATGAAAAGGTAATTACCACTATACTTGATATTTTATATACGACTGTTATACCTGCCTAGTTCCTATTAAATTATGTTATTTAAACATGTTGACCCTAGTAAGTATCACGTCTACCTCTCGTCACTACTTCTTCGAGATTAGGCGTGATAGTCACTGGGTAGATATTTGTTTATGAACTCATGCTATGCTTCTGTACTTAATTGTACAGGCTCTGAGGCAGGTGCATCTGGGTATTCATCCGGCGCTCGTCCCTGACGTTTAGTGGGCGTGGATTTCTCGGTGAGCTGCTTTCCTTGATGCTTATCTTTGGTAGCACCTTAGAGTTCCTCTTTTCTTTTATTATGTATGTACTATTTCTTCAGACAGTAGGGAAACCTTGTACTTTCTTTTGGATACTAGTTTCTATTAGATGCCCGTAGACCTGTGACGCCAGTTCCTGGCATGCCCACGCAGTGGATATTCTATTCTTTTGGGTTGTAATGATGGTGGTGATTACTATATTTATTGCTCACTTTGGTCGTTTAAGTCACTAATTTACTTCAAATTTATGTTTTTGAAATAAAAACCTCTTAATTATGGTGAATTACTTATAAATTAAAAAGGGATCACTAATAAATTAAAGTTGGCTTGCCTGACATCGAAGTTGGGCTCCATCGCGACCTAAATTGGGATTTGGGTCGTGACACGTGCGGTGGTGGCTGGCGGAGGAGGTGGGGCTAGCGGAGGTGGGGTTTCGATTTTGGGGGTGAGGGACTTGATTTTGGGTGAGATTTGGGTAAAAAGGTGTGATAAAGAGATATGGAAGAGAGAAATAAGAGAGAGAGGGAAAAGATGAAAATGGGGAAGAAAAATCGTCTTGTAGATCTAATTAGGATATTACCGACTGACTTCGGTCGGAAGTGTCGGTCGTTAATAATAAAATATGTTTTGGCCATTTGACATCAAAATTTCCTATCGAATTCGTTCAGAATTTAATTAAATGTTTCCCGTTTTTAAATTATTATAATTATACCAACCGACCTCAGCCAGTTTTAGTGGTCAAAAATTAAATTATTG
>MDKI01288375.1:0-18528 GCA_005239505.1 Nicotiana paniculata
ATATATATATATATATATATATATATATATATATATAATAATAATAAAATGTGATAGTGGATTATTGCTCTATCTCTAATATGAAATCTATATATTGTCCGTTCATTTGACCAAGGGAGTAGAGGCGGATCTAGAATTTTCTTTAATGTACACTTTATAATAACGATTAATGTATAGTTTGTTCGAAACAATTGTCCGGCTCATTTTTTCATTTATTTGCGCAATTTAATAAGCACTTTATTTGCAAATATAAAAATTACATCAATTTTTCAGACCCTACTTATGGTATTTTTCATTGGGTATATATGTTATTATTGTCGTATGAAAATTACATCTCACACGTTAAGAAGCAAATACAATTAACATTTTAAAGAAGGAATCACACTTTTATTATTAATAATACAAGTAAAATCAATATTTTCACTAGGGGGCTATATTTTTTTGAATGCTAAAAATAAATTTGCACAAGTAAAATAAAATCTTTAATAAGAGAACTTCGCCGATCAGAATAAGAAAAAAAAAACATCTTCAATAGATATATTATACCCCATAAGTAAATGTGGAATTAGATAAACTACAAGATCTCAAACTTAAAATCATAAATCTAATGCTTGCGAAATATTTAACATAATTTATTACTAAAGAGATTTAAATTGTATTTACCAATCATTGAATAACACAAATTTTTATGTTATTATTAAAAAGGAAATTATAAATAAATTTTGATCTCAATCTAAATCAAGACCCAAGTTTTTTTGAGTTTGAAAGAAGAAAACTAAAAGATTTGATATTAAGAAAAATGCTTATATTATGAAGTTTTATTAATTTTGGAGGCTCTTGTTTGAGTGTTCTTGCTAAATATCATAGATAAAGTAATAGAATAGAGGAAAAAATAAAAATAATAAACGACAAATGGGAAATCAGGAGGTAGCAAAAAAGGAAAATGACTGGGAGAAAAGAAATAAAAAGCACAACGAAAAGGAAAAGTCGGACAAGGTTCAAAATAAATTCCAACTTGAATTTTACACACGAGAAAAGCTTTCAAAAAGTCTATCAGTCATGGCTCTTTTGTCTAGTTTGCGGATGGGGGTGGCAGAATCATATATTTAACCTAGTTTAAATTTTTTTACACATAAATATATGATAATTTTACCAACCGAGCGAGTGTCATACCACCCCACCCATAAGGGTGGATCCGCCCCTGCAAGGGAGTATAACAATTAATCTATAGGCTACGCCAACTCTCTCGTCCATGGCCTTCGTGAAGCAGGGGAAGGGTGGAGCTAAAGTATTAGCAGGTTCGGACAAATCTAATAAGTTTTGTTTGAATTTTGTATTTATATTACAAAATTTATTAAATATAAATATTTAATTATAAATTAAATAACTAATAAGATTTGTTATGCTTCAATGAAAAATTTAAACACTACAAATTTTAAATTCTGACTCCGCAAACAATTAGCTATGCGAATTTACTACTATTGTCCACGGTTTCATTAGAGTAATGTGTGTTCATATCACGTCCACACGGCATTATAGATAGGTCATGTCCATAATCTCATCCACAACTTCACTATGGGTAGGTAGTAAAGTCCCTTGACCCCATCTTTAGTGGCTTTCTAAAGATTTTTTACTTTTGGTTTCTCTGCTGGTGTTCGGTATTTCCATTGAAGTCCGATTATATTTAGATTCGTACCGTGTAGGACCTCATTCGAGGAGAAGCGCTTTCTACTAAGAATTTTTCCATACTCAAGACTCGAACCCGAGACTTCTGGTTTTCTAAAGACATTCTTATCAAACGACAAACGCATAATGTTTTTATATACCATACGTTTGTCCCATCATATTTTTCAAGCACAAATCTTTCATCAAAATGCTATAACTCTCGTGCATTATGCAAGTTATAATGAAAAAACTAGGCTATGGATAGATTTAACACTTATTTTTAAGCTCTTGAATTTGCTGGAGTTTTACCTTTAATTCTCATTTCACGCGATACCATACTTTCATCCTACATTTAGATTTTGGAATTACTTTTTCTATATGTTGAGCTTCTTATTTTATTCAACCCTTAATGTATTTTCCTGTGCTATTTCAGAAAATGATAACTGAAGGGAAGTGGGGAAAAAGAAGAATGAATTATAGTTTGTTTGCCTAAGCTTCTTTTCAGCTAAAAGTATTTTTTAACCAACCGTGCTTATTTCACATAGTTAAGGTGTTTGACCAAACTTTTAGAAGGAAAAAAGTGTTTTTGAGCAGAAGCATAGGCGATTTTTGGAAGAAGAAAAAAGTAAATTTTCCTGAATAATACTTTTGAATAGTGTCACGCCCCGAAATCCCACCATCGGGCCGTGATGGTGTCTAACGTTGAACCCGCTAGACAAGCCAACGTATATAGCTAAACTAGCATAAAAATCTCAACTTTCCAGAATAAGCTAAAACGCTTCGAAATTAAATCAGCGGAATAAATACAGTTTAAGCTAAGTAAATACAATCACAATATAACGACGCAAAATTTCTCAAAACTTGGAGTCACAAACTCACGAACCGTTCAAGAGTGCTAAATACAAGTCTGAAAGGAAATACATGTCTGCCTTCGAAACTAAAGGAAAAACAAGACAGAATCGAAGACAAGGGGATAGAAGAGACGTCGAGGCCCACGAACGCCAACGGGTATACCTTGAAGCCTCTATGATGAACTGGAAGACACTCCCACTAATGATATCCTCCGGGTCCGGCTGCGTAATCCGCACAACATAAAAGAAGTGTAGCTGTAGCATCAGTACAACCGACCTCATGTACTGAGTAAGTGCTTGGCCTAACCTCGACGAAGTAGTGACGAGGCTAGAACCAGACTACCAAATAAATATGTGCAGTTCAAATAAATATACATATACACAAGGAATAAGAACATAGGGAGGAACCAATGAATAAAGAAAGGGGGGCAATGCTGGGGGAATAACAATTTCATATAAGTAAATCTCAATAAGGAAAAAGAACAACCAGCCAGCATAGAAATAAGGACAAGAAATCACAAACTCGCACGGCATCACCCTTCGTGCTTTTACTCTCGTCCTCACTATGCAATGTATAATATAATCAATGTAAATCATGGCACGACATCACCCTTCGTGATTTTACTCTCGTCCTCATTATGAAATGTATAATGTAATCAATGAATATCGGTACGGAATGGTACATCGTACGGCACGACATCACCCTTCGTGATTTTACTCTCGTCCTCATTATGAAATGTATAATGTAATCAATGAATATCGGTACGGAATGGTACATCGTACGGCACGACATCACCCTTCGTGTTTTACACTCTTTCCTCACAATGTCAAACAATGTACGACATCACCCTTCGTGCTTTAACACTCTTCCTCACCCAAACATCAATCACAAACAGGGGCAAGGGAGTAAACAGAACAGATATAGAAATCCCGGCAAGGGAACAATAACAAATATCAATATCCCAGCAAGGGAGACAATATCAAACAATGCACGACATCACCCTTCGTGCTTTAACACTCTTCCTCACCCAAACATCAATCACAAACAGGGGCAAGGGAGTAAACAGAACAGATATAGAAATCCCGGCAAGGGAACAATAACAAATATCAATATCCCAGCAAGGGAGACAATATCAAACAATGCACGACATCACCCTTCGTGCTTTACTCTCATTCTCACCAAGACAAGTGCACGACATCACCCTTCGTGCTTTACTCTCATACTCACCAAAATAAGTGCATGGCATCACCCTTCATGCTTTAACACTCTTCCTCACCCAAACAACAATCACAAACAAGGGCAAGGGAGTAAACATAACAGAAATAAGGATCCCGGAAAGGGAACAATAATTCAACAATTAATTCCCGGCAAGGGAACAATAACAGAAATATCAAAAGCAACAGGCAAGGGCATATTTTAGTAATTCGTCCTCTTTATTTCACTTTCATTTCCGTGATTTATTCTATCACAAATTGAGCCGACGCTCCAAAGAATGTAATATCTCATATTTCTTCTCTATTAAATTCACAAATTGAGTCAACGCTCCAAAGAATGTAATATCTCACATGTCCTCTTTATTTAATTCATAAATTGAGCCAATGCTCCAACAGAGTTTACATGATTCAATTCCCTCCACATATTCTTCACAACATATAGAAATTATCAATTAAACATGGAAATTACCACAAAACCAGAATATTCACAATATAAGGACTCACGGCCATGCTAGACGCCAATGTATAGATACTCGTCACTATGCCTGTACATCGTACTCTACAATCAACAAGTAGAAAGCAAGACTCAACTCTTATTCCCTCAAGCTAAGGTTAGACCGAACACTTACCTCGGGTCCGAAGTATAGCAATCAACCTTCTAACACTGCTTTTCCTTTAGAATTTTACTCCGGAATGGTATTATCTAGGCATAATCAACTCAAGTATATCAATAAGGATTCAAATGTTCAATTACATGGCCTAATTATCCATTTCCTAGCATACTTTCAATTTTATTAAAATTCGACCCCGGGCCCGCTCACTCGGATTCTCGAAACTTTCGAAGGAAACACTCACCCAAGGCCTAAGGATCATAAATACACTATTTTTACTTGATTTCATGGCCAATTCACTGAAAATTACAAGGTGATCACAAGTTCTAGGTTACTACTCATTTTCTTGAATTTTTGGCACTAATTTGTGTAATTAATTAGGCAAAGATGCATGCGTAAAACAAGCTTATGGGTGGGAACTACTTACCTTGCAAGACCTGGTCGAAAGCTCTCAACAATGGAGGAATTCGTCTAAGGAAGGAGATAAAAAATGAGAGAAATGGGTTTAAAACCCGTATTTAAATCTCACTGCCTGAACAGTGATCACACCTGCGTTGGATGTGACCGCACCTGCGGTATCGCACTTGCGAGGAGAACCTCGCACCTGCGGAACTGGGCTGTGGGTCTGGGATCGCACCTGCCAAAGGGGAGACCGCACCTGCGATCTCGCTCCTGTGAGAAATGCGACGCACCTGCGATGGCTGGCCAGGCCATTGGTGATTGCACATGCGATGCCTGGGACCGCACTTGCGATGCTGGGCAACCGCACTTGCGATGCTGGGCAACCGCACCTGCGGTCACACCAGAGCAGGTGCACCAGCAGCTGAGTTTGCTGGTTTTTAGCCCCGTTAGGTGTTGGGAAGGCACCTGGGCCCACCCGAGCCCTAATCCAAGTATACCAACGAGTCCCAAATCATAATACGGACTCGCTCGAGCCTTCGGAACACTCAAAACAATGCTAAAACTCAAAATCATACCCCAAAACCTCAAGAACCAAAATATGGATCCGATACCATCACTTTCTAATCAAATTTCATTTTCAATTTCCATAGATATTTTCAGAAAATAATTTAACTCAAAAATTCATTTATCGGGCTTGGGACCTCGGAATTTGATTCCGGGCATACGCGAAAGTCCCATATTTTTCTACGGACCCTCCGGGACCGTCAAATCACGAGTCCGGGTTTGTTTACCAAAAATGTTTACCAAAGTCAACTCTAATCAATTAATCATTATGAAATCAACTTTTCATCAAGTTTTCACATCAAAGCTTTCCGACTACACGCTGGGGCTATGCACACATATCAAGGTGAGATTAACGGAGGCTTTCGGGGCCTCGAAACACAGTTTTCTACTAAATTACACAAGATGACCTTTCGGGTCATCACAAATAGCACTTTTGAGAAAAACATACTTAGAAGCACTTTTAAAAGAAGAATTAACCCAAATAGCCACCCACCCAAATGTTTAAACTAAAAATAGCTAGTGGATGCATAATATATGCATAATTTATGTATTGTATATGTATAATTATGTAAAATTAATGTATAATCTATGTATATTGCTAAAAAAGCAAATAATTAATTTAGACGACTATTTATGTAAAAATCTCCTCTCTAAAAGTTCGGCCAAATACTAATTATTGCTCAGAAGAGCCTTTAAAATTAATCAGTCAAAAATAAATTACTTCTTCTCAAAATAATTTTTCAAATAAGCTAATTTTAGTAACTGCAATCAAGACTTGAAAGGGCCAAATTTTATAACCCCATCATAAAGTTCTACAACTTTTAAAACTAAAAGCCCAGCCCAAATTCTCCTCATTGGCTTTGAAAACTTTAATGCTAGCATGTGGAGAGAGAAGGCAAATGCTTAATAATCATTTATATTCCTTATTTAAGGAGGAGAAATTGTTGACTAAAAGCAGTGTTCAGTGTTCAAACATAGGGATAAGACTTTTATTTTTGACAAAAAACTTAAACAATAGAAAATAAAATAAAGTTGAATGACACTAATTGGTAGCTTTTCTCTTTTGTTAAACGAGTCTTCTTCAAGATATGACTGAATGTGGTAAAATGATGATAATGGGGAATCTTTTATTCTCTAGATTTTCAAAAGGGTCCAAGTGACTTTGATTATTGCTATTAGTATTTTCTGTCATTATTATGCCTAGGGCAACCTTACCACCACTTGTTACCTTATACAAAATACTCTCTCCGTTCATTTTCACTGGACACGTTTTGACTTTTTACGCCTCTTAAAAAATAATAAATAAAGTGTATAATTTATCATCATATTCATATTAATTGATGCATATTTTATTGGATTTGACAAAATGATTTGAAATGAGTAATAAATATTGTGGGTATAGCTAGAAAAAGAAAATTGTCTTCTCTTAACATGCGTAAGGTGACAAGTAAAAATAAAAATTTATTTTTAATATACATGCTAAATAAAAGTGAACGGATAAATTACCATGTGCGCTTTCCTTATGGTTTTTTCCTTTTCTCTTTTGTTTTAATCTTTACCATAAAGTTACAAATTATTTATCAAAAACTTCTGCTTATTTTAGTATATAAAGAAAACAAATGTTCTCTTAGATAGGCTTTTACGGCAGTTTTGCCTTTTAATAGGAAAACTAGTAAGATTGAATTTAGGTGGTGCAGTTAAGAAAAAAATGTCTTTTTTTGGCATGATAAATGTATAGATTATTACTGAAATGTGGTCTGAATTTGTATTAAATATGCAATTCTTAAACCAAGCAACAATAGCCTCTCCTAAACTTTACCCCATTGCTAGCTGTAGTGATGTACAACATCAAGTTTATGTAATTGGTTTTGAGTCTTTTGACAACTCATAGTAGATCATGATCTCTATTTACATGAAACTGGCTACATGCTAAATAGCCTGATTTGTTCTATGCTAACAAATGGTAGCTAAGAAACAAACTTGAAGGGACATGCATATGGTCTCCATCCAGTTGATGTTACATCCTGAACCATATTGGTGGTCGAACCTAAATTAACGATGAGAAATGGTCAAATCAGTAACAAAGGCACTAGAACCAACGATTAAATTTGGGTTGTTAAATTTGGTTCAAGCCCAAATGACCTGCCCAATTTACCCAAGCTTGAGCTGGTTATTGATCTGCCCATTTACTGAAGGGCTTTTTGCATTCGTACGAGTTTTTTGTGCCACGTTTTAAATTATACCCTCTTTGTAAAAAAAATTGAATTCGTACCCGCTTTTGCGCATAACTTCAGCATGCGGGGCTGAAGTAGCAAAGGCAATCACGCAAAACTTCAGCTTTCTAGTAGACGGCTTACGAACTTAAGATCTAGAGCTGAAGTTGTTGTCTTGTAACTAGGGAACTTTAGCATACGAGACTGAAGTTCTCCAGTTATAAAAACAAAAACTTCAGCATACAGGGCTGAAGTTCCCCACTGGGGGACTTCAACCCTAAAGCTGAAGTTTTGTCTTTGTACCTGGGGAACTTCAGTATACGGGGCTGAAGTTCCTAAGTTATAAAGACAAAAACTTGTAACTAGGGAACTTCAGCATACGAGGCTGAAGTTCTCCAGTTATAAAGACAAAAACTTGTAACTAGGGAACTTCAACATACGAGGCTGAAGTTCTCCAGTTATAAAAACAAAAACTACAGCATACGAGGCTGAAGTTCCCCCCAGTTACACTGGGGAACTTCAACATACGGGGCTGAAGTTCTCCAGTTATAAAGACAAAAACTTCAGCATACGGGGCTAAAGTTATCCAGTTACACTGGGGAACTTCAACATACGGGGCTGAAGTTCTCCAGTTATAAAGACAAAAACTTCAGCATACGGGGCTAAAGTTATCCAGTTACACTGGGGAACTTCAACTCTAGAGCTGAAGTTTTGTCTTATACGGGGCTGAAGTTCCCCAGTTATAAAGACAAAGTTTTCCAGTTAGAGCTGAAGTTTCCAAGTTATAAAGACAATTACAATTACAAAGTTAGAACTGAGGGTCGTCGGTAATTGAATTTTGGTCTAGATAATGAGATCGAGTACAGTGAATTAGACTGACTGGGTTTTGATTTTGATTTCACAATTTGTGGTGAGGTCGAAGCTGGAGCCTTGCCCTCCCCTTTGCCCTCAGTTCCTATTCTGTATTGTCATATTTGCTTATAACAAAATTATATTTCCTTATTATGTATCAAAAGATACGGAAAGAAGGACAAATATTTGTTTTGTAATGTCAAATTTTACGGATACTTATGGTGAAGGGGACATTTTTTTTGGTTGCGAAATTTATATACTTCATTTTTAGACTATGTATTAGACTGGAGATATTTCGTTTGAATATTAATATATTATAAAATAAATACAAAATATACTGTCACTATACAATTTATATACAATAGACTGTCACTATACAAATACATACAAAAATGAACTGTCATTATATAAAAAATATACTAAATAGACTGTCACTATACAAAATATACACAAAATAAACTGCAACTATACAAAAGTATACTAAATAGACTGCCACTATACAACTTATATATAATAGACTGTCACTAACAAAATATATATACAAAATAGACTGTTATTATACAAAATATATACAAAATAGACTGTCACTATACAAAATATATACAAAATAGACTCTCAATATACAAAAAAAATATAAAATAGACTTATACTATACAAAAAGTATACAAAATAGACATTTTGGTCTATTATATGTAATATGTTTGGACCAAATAACTATTTCGTGTCAATGGGAAAAAATATGGGCTATTAAAATTTTGAGGGGCTATAGAGGGTCTCTTTATTGAACTCAACTCATCTTGACCCAACCCACTCAACTTATTTAAAGTTGGGCCAAATTTAGTCCAAATTGATCAATGAGTAACTTTGCCAAAATATCTTAGAAATAATTCTTTTTTTGTTTTGATATGTTATACATATAACCATAACAAAAGAAAAAAAGTCTTACTTAGTAATTGAACAATTCATAAGAAAATAACGCATATTAATTAAAACTTGATAAGAGTTGGGCGGGTTGGGTTATGAACCAATTTTTAGTCTATCTTGATCCAATCCATTTCAGCCAAATAACTTTTGAGCGGATCATTTCACCGGTTCATTTATTGACTCAACCTATTTTGACCGCATAAAATCAGCTTTACCCGACATTTGACACTCCTAGGTTAATAGATTTTTTTCTTCCTATACAATATTTGAAACTTATTTACCAAAATTATTCTAATTTTGTATATTACACGCCCTAAACAAGGATTACTTACAAATGATATACAATTCATTATTAGTGCCTTAAATCAGAAAATTTTTTGCTTGAAAAAAAGGCATAACTGAAGGGAACAATGATGTTAACCACGTTTGAGTATCTGATGGTGGCAATAGCAGCTCCTGTCATCGGAAAAGTGTAGGCCCACCAAGCCAATGAAAACCTACAGTTACATATTGGACAATTCAACCTCTAGTGAAGCAAAGTCTCTGTATGGAAAAATTGACCCCAAAACTTTTGGGGATCGCGTTTATAGGAGTAAGCCTCCCAAGAAAATTCAGAAGAAGGAACAGAAACATCCACTTGTCTCTGAGCCCACTGAGAAGAGACGAAGAATTCACAAAGAAAGTGCTCTTACTTTGGAAACAGAAGAGAGGAAGAAGGAGGAGTTTACGCCAAAAATAAAGGGAATTAGGGTTGCTTATGAAGCTGCTCTCTATAATTCAGTACCTTTTATGCGGAGGATAACCCCTCAACATTGTGATTGTGGCATTTGATGAGATCTTAAATGTGCTAAAGAATGAAAAGTAGTATTAACTTCAACAACCTTGACAAGAAAAAGCTGCAAATTGAAACGCTGTTGAATACATTATACTCTTCTCTCTCTTTGTCATAATTACCTATTTTAAGAATAGAATAATGCATGATACAATATCATACAAATTAAAAATAAATTTCATACAAATTTAATACAAAATTTGATATGGGAAACTTACACAAATGTTCCAAATAAGTCTCAACTTACCAACTTCTAGCCATTAGTTATAGACTTACCAAAACTAGCCAAGCACATATAAAAATTGAAAAACCAAATAAATAAGGTTCTTTCTCTCAAAGAATCACATGCAAAAATCTCCTTCCATATTTTAAAGTGTGATTAACAACATTAAATGCAAGACCGAAAGGAAATTTCATGGATGAGGTAGCAAATAAGGTGATGAAATACAAAAAAAATATATACAATATTTCAAAAATCTAAGCAAAGAATGAACTTTTTCAATGGGTATAATTGAAATTCATTGAAAACATATAGATAAGTCAATATACAAAATTTGAGGAAGATTGGAGGTGATTTGGACTGGTTTTGTATCAAAATTCATAATTAAATCGAGTTCAAAAAATTATTCTGTGACACAAGTATCAAACATGTATCTCTCACACATGTATACATGTGATACACAATTGATACAAATGTAATACATATATGATACACAAAAGATACATAGTGTGATACACATATTATTTGTTTTATGTTCAGTTTTTACTTTGAATATTCAATTCAAACCACCTTGAAACTTCACCAAATAATCCCAAAACTGGGATTCAAGCTCCTTAAGATGGACCCAATCTATTCTAATAACACCCACTCAAAAGAAAACAAAAAAATTGACATTTTTTGCTACAAATAGCTAATTGGCTAATATTAGTAATATTTTAAGAATTGACCAATTTTTATAATGATCTTCTTATAAATGGACATAGCCGGTAATTTCCCATTTGATATCTCTACAACAACATACATAATAAAAATAAATTTCATACAACTAATTATACAATATACAACTTATTTACAACTTATCTAGAACTTTCATACATTCTTCTTACCCAGTTAAATACAACAACAACAACATACAACTTAAATACAATTTTCATTCAAATTTTATACAATATGCTTTTGTATATTTTGTATCTGATTTGTATATGGTGCGTGCTTCTTCCTCTTTAAAATTTCAATTAAAACTACCCTCTTAATACAATTTTGATATATATCAAAAAATTTATGTAAGAAATATAGTATTGATAACTTAAATATAAATTTTATACAACGATTCATATATGATACAACTATTTGAATCATATATATATATATATATATATATATTGTATGTCACGTGTTCTTCTTCTTCTTCTTCTAGTTTCAATTTGAAATTCAGCCAAAATCAAGTCTAATCTTCACCAAATACCCTCAAATTGGGATATAAACTCCAAACAATATTCCTAATTATTTGCAAAAATACCCAATCCAAACAAATAATGATTTTTAAAAACCCAAATTCGATTTCAAAGCTTCAAAGCTTTTTAATGGCTGTCAATGGTGGAGAATCAAACACCTTCAAAATTTATTGGTTGACAATTTCAATTTGAACCCCAATTGTGCAACATGAAATGAAATTGTTAAGTTAAAACTCTATAGTAAAAAGATCGAAATCCATTAATGAATTCCATTAAATTATATACAACATGAAAAGATAAAAAGTAGAGAACATCATAGGAAGAAGAATTGGGGAAATAACAGAGAATGAGAGATAGAGAGATAGAGAGAGACGAAGAGAGAGAGAGAGTGCCCATGAGAGAATGACAGAGAGAGAGAAAAAGGATGAGAAATAATGATTTCTTATTTAATTCCTAATTTAAAGGGATACTCATTTAAAACTAATTTGTACATAATGGATAAATTGTATATGGCCATGTAATTAAGTTAAAATTTGATTAGGGAGGGTAATAAAATTTCATATATAGTATAGAGAGGTAAAAATCCCATATTAAACTGGTTGAATTCACTCTATATCAAGCCGGCCCAAGAAGATATCTATTGCCACCATCACAGGGGCCGTTATTGACATGGGGCAAAATCAAATATATATAAAAAAGAAAAAAGGGAGAGAGAATGGAGATCTTGAGGGGGAGAGTTGTGGGCTCCAGAAATGGGCACATATGATTCAAGTTATTAACATTTAACAAAACCATTATATATATTTAGCTAAGTTTTTTCAAGGCCAAAAGTATTTTTTATTTGAAAAAAAATTATTTTTCTCAAAGTCTAGATGTTTGGCTAAGATATTAGGAGGAAAAACTATTTTGAGTAGAAGCAGAAGTTAATTTTGAGAAGTTAGAAAAAGTAGTTTCTCCCTAAAAATATAAGCTTGAAGCTGTTTTTAATTTTTCTCTTGGCAAAAATGCCCTTTACCTAATATTAGCTATTCTAAGAGTAATGCTCCTAATGTATAAGTATCTCCTTTTATTTTTAAGATAACTTTCTAATATATGGTTTGGGATGAATGCTTTTATATTTGTCGAATGATGTTTTGATATATTTAAACCATAAAAGGGATAAAGTACTTTTTCAATTTTATATTTATATTTTACTTAATTAAAATAAAAAAACTAAAGATAATTTTTCATAATAAATATTTCAAATTATTTATCTACTTCCATAACATTAACTATTAAGTAAATCTTTTCATGTTTTTGTTCGTAATTTAATACTTAAAAGCAATTTTCTAAAGAGTTGGTGTCATGACCCAAAATACCTAACCTGTCGCGATGACGCCTATTGTGGAACTAGGCAAGTCGATATTCTCAATATGCTTTCAATATATATAACAAAAGTGAGCTAAAGAAGGTAAACTAACTGAAGGTTTACATAACAACGAGGTAAATACCCAAAACATGAGTGCAGAATAATAGCCCGACATCGGGGTGTCACTAAGTCATGAGCATTTATAATAATGTAGTAACAGAATCTACTATAGTTTGTGCCAAATGCCAATACAAGAGAAATAAGATGATAAGAAGGAGGAACAAGGATTGCGGACGCCGACAGCTACCTAGTAAGTCTCTGAAAGTCAGTCCGCGCACGAACTCAGCGACCGCTAGAACCGTATACACCTGAATCTGCACATGAAGTACAAGGTGTAGCATGAGTACAACCAACTCAGCAAGTAACAGAATTAAATAAGGAACTGAGAAGCAGTGACGAGCTATGAAAATACAGTTCATTTCAAAAGTTTTCAATAAAGAGTGAACATGCTTTCAAATCCGGTAGTTTAAATCAAATCAGTTCGAGCTAAAGTAAAACAAGTACGAATCGTCCAGAATTTCCACAACAGCAACAGATAACAACTAAGTGAAACAATAAATAAAATCAAGTACAACCTATCAAGGCAACAATCACACAACTCATCTCAACAACCCATACTCTCGGCTCTCAGTCCTCAATATACATTCTCAATAAGTACCTGTGCTCACTGGGGGTGTACAGACTCCGGAGGAGCTCCTTCAGCCCAAGCGCTAAATTGTTGCGGCGTGCAGCCCGATCCATAATATATATATATATATATATCCCCAAGGCTTGTTGCGGCGTGCAACCCAATCCATATACCTCACATAGCTCACAACTCGGCACCCAGGCCACTTGCTGCCGCTGACGTGACCATCTCCAAAAGATATGCCTCAATCTGTGGCAGATCAACTATAGGGGGAATGTGTTGGGAGACGACCTCCCGCCGCGGTAGAAATGCGCCTGACTCGATCGGTACCACTCCAACTGGCTTGGCTGGAAGGGGCTATAAAAGGACCTGATTGAGATCACCCTATCTCAGTCACTTTCCTCTCCAGCCTCCCGGGCTCACAGAATATCACAAAAATCAGCCCAAACAGAGAATACAACAAGTATCAACAAAAAAATAAGGGAGAGCTGAGGTATAATATACAAGTAAGACGGTGACTGAGCACACGACAACAATTAGCAGTAAATTCAATAGGTATTTGACCACTGCGGGTCCTAACAATGATATCATATGTCCTGAGCATGGTTTCTAACATGAAAGGTAGTCAATTACTCAAAACAAGGAGAAACGGGTAACAATAATGGACTATTCGAGTTTACAGCTTCACGGGATGGACCAAGTCTCAATCCCTCACGGTGCACAGTCACACGCCCGTCACCTAGCATGACTTTACCTCCAATTATTCACATCGTACCAATTCTCGGGGTTTCGTACCCCCAAAACTAGATTTAAAATTATTACTTACCTTAACAACGAAGAAATCCTACTCCGAAATGCCCTTGCCTCTCGAATCGGCCTCCAAATGCCCCGAATCTAGCCACAAACAGTACGAGATAATCAATATTGGCAAAAAGGATCAATTCCACAAAAAACTACTAAAATCTAGCCCAAAATCCGAAATCGGCTCAACCCGCCCCCGGGCCCACGTCTCGAAACCCGACGAAAGTCACAAAACCTGAAAGACCATTCACTAAAGAGTATAGCCATACCAAATTTATCAAAATCCGACCTCAATTGCCCCTCCAAAACCCCAACATTTACTCTCCAATTCTGTAGCTCTAAACCCCAAATTTCACTCCAAAATTTCCCTAATTAGGTGTAAAATCAGTGGGGAAACACCATTACTAAATAAAAATAGACTCAAGGAACTTACCTCACTGAAAACTTTGAATTCCCTTCGAAAATATCCTCAAAAATCCCTCCAAAATGTGAAAATGGGGAAAAATCTCGAAATGTTCTATTTATAGGTTCTGCCCAGCAAAACCGCACCTGCGGTTCCCAGCCCACTTCTGCGCCCAAAGTTCCGCACCTTCGGAAATCACTTAAGTCCACTGGTCTTGAACCTGTGCTCCAGGTCTCGCACCTGCAAATTCGCTTCTGTGGTCCATCTTCCGCTTCTATGGAATTTATTTCTTCTGCATCTGCGGCTCAACCTCGCACTTGCGGGCTCGCAGATACGTTCCTTCCTGCGCACTTGCGCTTCTAGTCTAACCCAGCTCTTCTCGGACCTGCGACCTCCTCCTTGCTTCTGCGGGGCCGCACCTGTGGGCTCCCCACCGCAGGTGAGAAACACCAGAACACCAGAAAAACCAACTATGCTTAAGTCCAAAATTTCCTTCCGATGGGCATTCGAAACACCCCCGAGGCCCCCGAGACATGAACTAAACCTACCAACAAGTCATATAACCCCTTGCAAACTTAGTCTAAACTTCGAATCACTCAAAACGACATCAAAACACCAAACTACACCCGGATTCAAGCCTAAAGAACTTCTAAACTTTCGAATTCCACAAACGACGCCGAAACCTACCAAAACACGTCCGGTTGACCTTAAATTTTACACACAATCAAAAAATGACACCACGAACCTACTCTAACTTTCAGAAATTCATTCCAACTCCGATATCAAAATTTCCACTGCCGTCCAAAATCGTTAAAATTCTAACTTTCGCCAATTCAAGCCTAATTCTACTGCAGACCTTCAAATCACATTCCGGACGCGCTCCTAAGTCCAAAATCACCTAATGGAGATAACAAAACCATCAAAATTCAAATCTGAGGTCTCTTACACAGAATTCAACATGCGGTCGACTTTTCCAACTTAAGCTTCCAATTAAGAGACTGAGTGTCTCAATTCACTCCGGACTCTAACCAACCAACCCGGTAAGACATAATATAGTTGTAAAGCACAAAAGAAGAAGAAATGGGGGAAACGAGGCTATAACTCTCAAAATGACCGGTCGGGTCGTTACATCCTCCCTCTCTTAAACAAACGTTCGTCCTGGAACGAGTCTAGAAGCATACCTGGAGTCTCAAATAGGTGTGGATATATGCTATGCATCTATCGATCGGTATCCCAAGTGGCCTCCTCCACAGGATGGCCTCTCCACTGCACCTTCACTAAAGCTGTATCCTTTGACCTCAACTTTCGAACATGCCGCTCCAAAATGGCCACCGACTCCACATTATAAGTCTTATCACCATCCAACTGAACCGTGCTGAAATCCAAATCACCAATATACTTTCGGAGCATAGAAACATGAAATACTGGATGCACACTCGACAAGCTAGGTGGAAAGGAAAGCTTGTAAGCCACCTTTCCTATCCTCTGAAGTACCTCAAAAGACCCGATGAACCGGGGGCTCAATTTGCCCCTCTTCCCAAAATATCATAACACCCTTCATGGGTGATACCTTCAGCAGAACCTTCTCCCCGACCATGAAAGACACATCACAGACTTCCTGTCATCATAACTCTTCTGCCTAGACTGCGTCGTGTGAAGCCGCTCTTGAATCAATTTCACCTTGTCTGATGCATCCTGGACCAAGCTTGTACCTAAGAGCCTAGCCTCACCCGGATCAAACCATCCCACCGGAGATCTATACCGCCTCCCACATAAAGCCTAGTACGGAGCCATCTGAATGCTCGACTGATAAATGTTGTTATATGCAAACTCCGCGAGTGGCAGAAACTTGTGGCATGAACCCTCAAAATCAATGACACAAGCGCATAACATGTCCTCCAATATCTGGATAGTGCACTCAAGCTTTCCGTCCGTTTGAGGGTGAAATGATGTGCTCAACTCAACCTGAGTACCCAACTCTTGCTGCACGGCCCTCTAAAACTGCGATGTAAACTATGTGCCTCTATCTGAAATGATGGAAACTGGGACACCATGAAGGCGAATAATCTCTCGGATGTAAATCTCAGCCAACCACTTTGAAGAGTAAGTAATACCAACTAGAATGAAGTGCGCAGACTTGGTCAGCTGATCCATGATCACCCAAATAATATCGAACTTCCTCGAAGTCTGTGGGAGCCCAACTACGAAATCCATGGTGATCCGCTCCCACTTCCACTCTGGGATCTCTAACCTCTATAGCAAGTCACCCGCTATCAGATGCTTATACTTAACCTGCTGACAGTTGAGATATCAAGCCATAAACCCAACTATATCCGTCTTCATCCTTCTCCACTAATAGTGCTACCTCAAATCCTGGTACATCTTCACGGTACCCAGATGTATAGAATACTGCGAGCAGTGGGCCTCTTCAAGAATCAAATCCCGTAGCCTATCTACATTGGGCACACATATCCAGTCCTGCATCCTCAACACCCCGTCATCACCAATAGTCACATCTCTAGCATCACCTTGCCAAACCCTGTCCTGAAGGACGAGCAGATGGGGATCATCAAACTGACGCTCCCTGATACGATCCTAAAGAGAAGACCTAGAGACCACATAAGCCAATACCCGACTCAGCTACAAAATATCAAATCTGGCAAGCTTCCCACCTAAGGCTTGATAATCCAATGCCAAGGGTCTCTCTGCTGCTAGAAGATATGCTAAACTCCCTAAACTCTCCGCCCCGCGACTCAAGGCATCGACCACCATATTAGCCTTCCCGGGATGGTACAAAATAGTGATATCATAGTCCTTAAAAATCTCCAACCACCTCTGTTGACGCAAGTTAATATCCTTCTGCTTGAACAGATAATGCAAACTCCAATGATCAGTGTAGATCTCACAATAAATCCCGTACAAATAGTGCCGCCAAATCTTCAAGGCATTAATAATAGTTGCTAACTCAAAATTATAGGACATGATATTTCTTCTCATGGGTCTTCAACTGGCGCGAAGAATAAGCAATCACTCTACCCTCCTGCATCAGAACACATCCAATACCTATCCACGAGGCATCATAATACACTGTGTAAGAACCAGAAGCTAATGGCAGAACTAGAACTGGAGCCGTGGTCAAAGCCGTCTTGAGCTTCTAAAAACTCTCCTCACACTCATTCGACCACCTGAATGGAGCACCCTTTTGGGTAAATTTGGTCAAGGGTGATTCAATAGATGAGAAAACCTCCACAAAACAACGGTAGTAGCCCGCCAAACCAAGAAAGCTCTAAATCTTTGTGGCTGAGGATGGTCTGGGCCAAATCTGCACCGCCTCAATCTTCTTTAGATCCACCTGAATACCCTCACTGGATACCACGTTCCCCACGAATGCCACTGAACTGTGCCAAAACTCACACTTGGAGAACTTTTCATAAAGCTTCTCCTTCCTCAATCTCTGTAACACAATCCTCAAATGCTGGGCATGCTCATCCTAGCTACGAGAGTACACCAGGATGTCATCAATGAATACAATAACGAATGAGTCCAAATAAGGCTGAAACACACTGTTCATCAAATGCATGAGCGCTGCTGGGGTGTTGGTCAGCCCAAAAGACATCACAAGGAACTTGTAATGGCCATATCGGGTCCTGATGCGTGGCTAGAATTCATGATTTTAAGCATTATATACCTTGCATTTTATGTGC
>ML334088.1:0-34261 GCA_005239505.1 Nicotiana paniculata
TCTCTTTTATGTGTCTTTTTTCTTTTGCCGCTATGCATAGGTGATAGATCCCCTTTTCTTGCTTCCTCTACATGGCATTGATTTAAATTGTCTTCTTCTCTTCATATGTATCTCTGCCCACAATCACTGGTTTTGGCAAGTCTTGAGGAAGTTCTTGAGTTACCAAAGCATTTCCATCCTGTTTACTAACCAACGCTACCTTGTTTTGTTGTTGTGTTATACCTTGCACTTTGTCCCTACTTTTACTCACTCGACCAGAGCTTAAAGTAGTAATATTTGTAGATTTAACAGGAGTTGGACTTACCAGTGCATCCAAGAGTTGCCTCTCCTCTAGTGAAANTCTTCACCAGTGAGAATAGCATGTGGACCAAGCTGATTTGTAGAAGTTGCTGCAGTTTGATTCAATCTTCCTGTAGGTGAGTTTCTAGGGATAAATACTGGCACATGGATGTTTAAATTGCTCTTGGTACTCACTGCTGTTGCCCAAGCATTTTTTGTCATTGCTGGAGCTTTAAGATCTTCACCTGCACTGTCCAAAGCAGTCTCATGATCAGCTTCTTCAGACGAGTACCCATCAAAACCATCTCTCCAGTCCTCGTCATCATCCTCTTCACGTTGTTCAGCCCAAAGCTTAGATTTAATAGCCATCCCTCTCACGTTAGTTTGGATAACATCGTTGTTATTCCCAGTAGAGAGCATAAGCTGCCAGAGTCATCTTCAAATTCACCACAATACTCCAATGACTGCGAAGGGACCTCAAATACGGATGTGTTCAAAGCGACCAAAGGTTGTTTAACCATATCATTCTTCACCATAATTTCTCTCTGGGCATCTTTGATGATTTTTTCAATGTGAGGATTGGAGAATTGTAACCCAGGTTCATTGGAACTATGAGCTTGGATGCCCGTTAGTTCAGTTCCCAATTTGTTCTTAGAGTCACTTCGTCGAACAACCAATTTCTATGCTAAATCAACACTGCCTTGGTCTCCTTTTTCACTAATGGTCATTGGGACTAATTGTTTGGAGATTACATTATCTCCAAAACCTGTTGTATCACCTTTAGGATCCTCAGCAACAGCAAGAACATCAAAGTTATTTGGACTGGTCACAAAATTAGAAGCATTTGGTCGAACAATTTCTAAATTTCGACTGTGTGACACCACCTGTTTCGAGGGTGATTTTCTTGCTGAAACCACGTTCCAGACCCCCTCTTTTGTATTTGTATTATTGCCTTTACCTTCACCAACTAATTTACCACTGTTAACTTTCATATCTAGTCCATTTTGCCCAGTCAATTTAACACCTAGAGTATGGTCCTTAGCAACCAGTTGAGCCAGAATCCCATGTTCACTGTCAGCTTGAGCAGTTGACAGTTTAGACTCTACATTGACAATCTTTGTACCTGTAGAGACTGTTCTATCATCAGATGCACTACTATCATTAACCTTCCCAATTTGGAAAGCTGCACCAGCTCGATCAACAGTCTCCGTTAAACCTTCATCAGATGAACGAACAGTTGTATCCTTACTAGAATGCAAATTGTCATAAGCATGCACAATTGGATTTACTGCATTAAGAATAGTCGCTAACGCAATTTTAGCAGGAACATCTCTTGTAGATTTAGGTAGACCTTTATCAACCTTTGAAACATCACCTACAGTGATATCATCATCTACACGATCCATCACTTTCTCATTGTTCACCTTAACCATTTGTTTTCCTCCTTCTATTTGTGAAACCTGCTGTCCAGTCATATGTTCTTTAGCTACTTCAATTTCCAGTTGTCCTCCTCTTTTTGCATTAAGAAAATCCCTAGCATCACCTTCTAGTTTCTCTAAACTGTCCAGATCCTCGCCTTCATTCACTGGAACTTCCTCCTCATTATTGTTTTCTATCTTCAATCGACATGATCTTTCATCATGTCCTTGATGCTTGCAACATCTACAATATTTTGGTAGGTTGTCATATACTATCACTTGATAATATTCTACTATTTTCCCAGAGTTTTTATCCAATATATGAATCCTAACTTTCTTAGGATGCTTGTCCAGTAGGTCTAGTAAAACCTTAACCCTTGCCGTACTTGGCCGTGTTCGATCTTGAGTCGCTTTATCAACTGCAAGAGGCTTTCCTACTGCTGAAGCTATTGACAATAACGATCTTTTTGCAAAAAAATTCACAGGCAGATCAGGTAATGAAATCCAAACGACTGCCTTCGAAGTTTCTTCACGTGGATTAAAACCTATCGTCCATGGAAAGGTTCTAAAAAAGGATTCCTCACCCTTTGCCTTAACAAAACCAGTAGTCTTTGATAAGAACTGAACAAAGTCATCAAATAAATCAAATCTTACCAAGATGTGTCTATATTCAAGCTGTCCAACATTACAGACTCCTTTGACATCGAACTGTTTTGGTATGGACTGTCGAAGCTCCTGAATATCTGGTTTTCCATAGGAAAACTTGAGTATTACAGCTTGATGTAATCCTTCTTCAATGGTGAAAGCATTAACATCTTCCATGGTAAATTCCACCGTTGGTTCTCCATGAACAATATTGATAGGAAACAAATCGATTTTCGACGAGATTGCGGCAGATTTATTTGAAATAACCTGGGCAGCGTAGGATTGTTTTGTATTCATATTAGGAATTGCGATCGCCAGAGTATAAGTGCGAGTGCGTAGAGGAAAAATAATTACTGGCCTAAAATGTGCTATGCGATCACCTAAGGACTGATGCGATCGGATAGAAGGAAGATATTTACTGACCAAAAAATGTGCTATGCGATGGCGTGTGGAGTAATGCGATTGCATATAAGGAAAATGTTTGCTGACCAAGAATGTGCCATGCAATCGCGTATGAAATGATGCAATCGCGAAGAGTAAAAATTGGGCAGCTCATAGAACACTATGCAATCGCGTCTAATCACAGTGAAGAATAGAAGAAAATTGACCTGAAGCCCATCTGAAACACACCTGAGGCCCCCGGGACCCTGTCTAATCACACAAACAAGTCATATAACCTAATACGGACTCGCTCGAGGTCTCACGTCACATAAAACAACGTCGAAACGACGAATCAAACCAAAATTCAAACTTATAAATCTTCAAATATCAAAACTCGTGCCGAAACTTATCAACTCAACCCGGAATGACGCCAAATTTTGCAGACAAGTCATAAATGACATAATGGACCGATAGCCACTCTCGGAATTCCATTCCGGGCCCGATATCAAAATTTCACATATCGGCCGAAATCGCCGAAATTCTAACTTTCGCTGAATTACCTCAAATTACTCTGCAGACCTCCAAAACCAATTCCGGACGCGCGCCTAAGTCCAAAATCACCATATGAAGCTGTTGACGTCACCAAAAACTCATTCCGAGGCCATTTACACAAAAGTTAAACCTACAGTCAACTTCCATCGTTTAAGCTTCCAAATCTGAAATTTTCATTCCAATTTGACTCTGAATCATCCGATAACTGAATCCAACCATGCACGTAGGTCAATATACACAATGTGAAGCTGTTCAAGACCTTACGCCACCGAACGGAGCTTAAATTCTTAAAATGACTGGTCGGGTCATTACATTATCCCCCTCTTAAAACAACGTTCGTCCTCAAACGTGCCAAGATTCACCTAGAACTAATACAATCACTGATTGCACACTTCCAACACATACCCGCGAGTGATCCCACGTCACCCCAACCTCCAAAAGCCTGATGACGCCATCACAACTGCAATTTAGCCTTCCTATCACCACTGACCAGCCCCATACCTCAATTTCTCACCTTCTACTCATTTTCAAAAGACCACAGTCTAAATCCATATCCGGCATCAGCCTCAACCAGCTGCATCAACTCATAACTACACCCACCAGGCATGACCACACAATATAGCACATCCCACATAGGCCCATAATAAAACTTCTGATCACAATAGCTGTGTGAAATCAATCCAGCACTGGCGATTAGACTCACATCTGAAATAATTCTGTTTCCAAGACCCATAATATTGATAATGATGCAATAAACACGAAGACCTTATTATTAGACACCCGAATCACCAGCCACAACTAACACTACCGGGCACACATCCCGCAAGCTAAAACTGAAGAAGCATATAACGAAAATGACTGAATATGAAAAGAGAAACACATAAGGGGAACTATCAAACAATCCCGACATGCACTAATCTCTACCAGTACCAACCTACATAACAATATAACAAGGGAAGAATGAAAACACATAAACAAATCATAAGGATCCCATACTAATAAAATTTCCATCGCGGTACTCAGCCCGGTCCAAACATATCGAATCAAAAAATCTCACGAGGACCTTGTCCTCAACTCTAAATCACATACCGAAAATATATCATACCAATTGAAATCTCCCTCTAACTCATCTCAGTTGATAAAAATCATAATGCTCACTTAACTCACACCTCGATAAAGTATCCAATCACAGCTCATAAACAAAATACTTAGGAAAAATCAAATAAAGCTTACCATGATGGACAACAAGGACTCACTTCTACTATCACCACTCTCAATGATGAATGAATATAATGATAGACACGTGCTACCACTCATAGAATCTCCCAATAGGAGTAAACATGAACATAGTGTGCAAATCATGAAACTCACACATAAATGAATCAACAAATAAGGGATTCGTCCCGACTAGCCGAACTATAATAAAATACAAATGGTGCCCCTCTGTAACAGATCAAAACATACATGTATAATAATATCTGGCACAATGGCCTCCAGCCTACTATATGAAACACATCAATGGGCCAGGACTCCCTTTCTTGGGCGCCCTCTACACACCTGAATACCCTGCTGTGACACTCCTGTCTGGATCCTGGAATGACCTCTCACCCTGTGACTAGTATATCCATACTCAAAACAACCTCTATGCCGACGTGGCTGTGGAAACTATGAAATATGAGTACTCTGAGACCGATGAGCACCTGAAGCCCATGCGAAGCTGGTAATGCAAACTGGACTAGCTCACTCACAAAACCTCTACCGTGCCGTGCCGTGTCGTGCCTCCTTAATAAGGACCAGTAGATCTCTTCGGCCTACGAGGCCTCCATGTACTCTCTCTCCTGAGCTCGTCTTTCCTCTCGCTCCTGGTCCCACATGCTCTCTAACCGACGAGCGATCCTACTACCTGCTTGAACGAGACATCTGACTCTAACTCTCGGGTCGTGCTGAACCAAATACCATGCCTGAGCCCCTCAATGGATCTACGGACCCGTCTCCTAAATGAAGCAACCAAGAGAGGTGCATACATGGCTGACTCACTGAATTTGACGGCATACTCTAATACTCACATAGCGCCCTGGCGCAGCTACTCAAATTCTGCACGCCATGCATCTCGGAGGGACTGAGGTGCAAACTCCCTCAAAAACATCTTTGAAACCTTAATCCATGAAAGTGAAGCTAACTCGGCTGAGCTACCCAAACTCATATGCCCGCCATCACTGACAAGACGTTCATCTGAACTGAGACGTGAAAAATCAACCCCGCTCGACTCCACAATACCCATAGTACGGAGAATGCAGTGACACTCCATCGCCAATCCACTGAAAGTAGGAGGGTGGTATTCCTTGTACCTCTCAAGTCTGAGTTGTCCTTCCTCAGATGTTGCTGCCCTACTTACGGGCTGAACTAAAACCACATGTTGTGCTACCATGACAACTGGAACCATACCAACATGATCTCGTTGTTCTAGAACGTAGGCGGCGGGAGTCTGAACTCCTCCCCTGATCTGTGAAGTAGCTGGTGCACCCGGAATCAATCCCGCCTGAGTCAATGTACCAATTATGCTTAAAACTGCGCCTAGGTCTCCTAATGTCCGAGCGTAACAACAGGCGCCTCCGGTACCTGTTCTCCCACTGGAACTACTGGCGGCTCTTCAACGGCTACTCTAGTAGGTGCTCTGACTGTAGCATGTGCTTCTTATCGACCTTTGCTTCTGCCCCTAGCGACCTCTGCTCCGGGGGTAATATTATCAGGAACCGCATCTCGTGTCCTTACCATCAGTAAGAGAATGGAACGGTAATTTCTAACTTCAAGATCAATGAACTCGCACGATAGAAATGAACGAAGTGAAATTGTCCTAATAGTCCTTTAGCCTCTCGAAGATAAGTACAGGCGTCTCCGTACTGATCCGCAAGACTCTACCAAACTCTCTTATGACTCGTAGCAGCTATGAAGATAGAGCTCTAATACCAACTTGTCACGACCCAATTTCCCCTCTGTTGGCTATCGTGACGGCACCTAGTCTTAAGGACTAGATAAGCCTGTCATTGTTAAACATTGATCATAATACAAGAATCATTTAAGTGTTTCTTTTTTTTTAAAAATAAGTCTCTACACCTTACACATCTTCCCAAAACTCGGTAAGTACAAGTTATAAGCTTTACAGAATTTCACTAGAATTCATAAATACCAGTGTTCTGGGAAAAATACAACAGTGTATAAGCAAAATAAGACGGCGACTCCGAAGCCCGCGAACGCTGGAGCGATTTTACCTTGAGTCTCCACAACAGCAACCGCGTTGCTAACTATCGATCGGCCCGCTATGCAAATCCTTGAATCTACACAAAAATGCACAGAAATGTAGTATGAGCATACAACAATGGTGTCCAGTAAGTATCAAAGCTAACCTCGGTGAAGTAGTGACAAGGACTAGTCAAGACACCCACTGGTCTAATAAAACAAACAGGAATAAATATAGAAAATGACGGAATATGGAATTTGTACAAAGATTACACAATATAATTAACTACCTAACAATGCAATGCGAGAAGAAAACAATAATAAATGGAGGGAATATAATAATATTACACAGAAAAATGGACGGAAACACATCCAAAAAATGAAACCCACAATACAGTAAGAACAAGTAATAACTCAGCACTGCGATAATCTCCACCTCTAACCTTAGCCAACAACTCCAACAATTTAATCAACCCTTCGAAATTAACCTTTCACCCACCAGTTTATATTAAAGGTTTATATATTCGTTTCAAAATAGAAAACTTCTTTTGAAAGGTACCTCCTCCGAATACGTATATATACTTTATAGAAGGAAAGTCTTTAGATGTAATTTCTTCAAGATAAGCGTTATTAATATATACTTTCCCAATAAATGTATTTTGAACTAAATTTCTGATAGAACAAGTGCACGGAATCAGCCTTCGTGGTTTTACTCTTGTACTTCCCGTAGGAATTGACAGATACGACACGTAAATTAAGCAAGTAAAAGACATGGACAGTGCAACAACAATTGAGATAAAAGTCAAGTACATGACAATAATAATAAGTCACACCAAATATGTAAGTACAACAATAACATCTCTAAGTAAAGGCACAATATATACACGGGGAAACAGATATCACATCATAATGCATGTCCCTCATCCTCACCTGCACGGAAACACCCTTCGTGCCATGTACTCAAAATAATATGGCACGGCATCACCCTTCGTGCATTAGGACTCAATCACAATATCACGCACGACATCACCCTTCGTGCTTTTACTCTCAATAATATGGCACGGAATCACCCTTCGTGCATTAGGACTCAATCACAATATCACGCACGACATCACCCTTCGTGCTTTTACTCTCAATAATATGGCACGGAATCACCCTTCGTGCATTAGCACTCAATCACAATATCATGCACGGCATCACCGTTCGTGCTTTTGCTCTCAATAATATGGCACGGAATCACCCATTGTGCATTATCACTCAATCACAATATCACGCACGGCATCACCATTCGTGCTTTTACGTTCAATAATATGGCACTACATCACCCTTCGTGCTTTTAATTTCAATAATATGGCACGACATCAACCTTCATGCTTTACACTCTTTCCTCACATGATAATGAATAGATAAAATGGCACGGCATCACCCTTCGTGCTTTACACTCTTTCTCACCCAAAAAAGTGAAATGATAGCATTCAGATAAGGGAATCAACAACATAAACAATAATAGAAACCATACTGTCCCGGCAAAGGAGTCAACAATGGAAACAATATCATCCCGGCAAGAGAAACACCTATAACCAATCTTGCTTAATTAATTAGCTTCACGAAATAAATCTCAACTTGAATCAATGCTCCGCAATAGGAAATTCCAAGAAAATACCATCAACATGTATAATCATCAAGTTAGGCCTAAGTAGTGCTTAATGAAAGATCATATCAATCACAATATATGACCCACCGGTATTCATAACATTAACATATAATATCGGACTCGCTCGAGCCTTTGAAACATCCGAAACAACGCTAAATCTAAAAATCACACCCCAAAACCTATTGGATCAAACTTAAGAACTTCAAGTTCTTTGAATTCGCTAAGAATGCGCCGAACCTATCTATGCTACTCGGAATGAAACCAAATTTTGCAAGCAAGTCATAAATGACATAAAGGAACTATTCCCGGTCTCAAAATTGCGTTTGGACCTTGATAACACAAAAAACACGTTACAAACTTCAATTTGAACTTATAGAAATTCTTATTCACTATTTGGTGCCGAAATGTTCCCGGGTCATCCAAAACCCGTTCTGAACACACGCCCAAGTACGAAATCATCATACGAACCTACTGGAAATCTTCGGATCTCGATTCCGGGATCGTTTACTGAAAATGTTGACTGAAGTCAAACTTGGCCTTTAAGGCCAACTTAGAGAACTAAGTGTTCCTATACTACTCCAAACTCCTCCAAACCTCGAACCACCCGTCCCCGCAAGTCATAAATCAGTAAAAGCATCTACGGGGAGTCTCATTTAGGGGCACGGGGTCCTAGAACACAAAACAATCGGTCGGGTCGTTACACTCTCCACCTCTTAAACAAATGTTCGTCCTCTAACGGGTCTACAATCATACCTGGAGCGCTGAATAAGTATGGATATCTGCTCCGCATGTCCTCCTCGGACTCCCAAGTTCCTCCTCGGCTGGTTGGCCCCTCCACTGGACCTTTATGGAGGAAACCCTCTTGGACCTCAACTAGTGATCCTGCCTATTAATGATAGCCACTGGCTCTTCCTCGTAACCCAACCTCGCATGTAGCTGAATCATGCTGAAATCTACCACGTGAGAGAAGTCGGCGTGATACCTCCGGAGCATGGATACATGAATGACCGGATGAACCCCTAATAAACTGGGAGGTAAATCAAGCTCATAAGGAACCCCCCCCTCCCCCCCAACTCGTCTCAACACCTCAAATGGGCCTATAAACCTCGGGCTCAGCTTGCCCTTCTTCCCAAACCTCATGATACCCTTCATCGGCGATACCTTCAACATAACCTTCTCGCCTTCCATAAATGATACATCTCGCGCCTTCTGATTCGCGACTCTTCTGTCTGGACTGTGCGGTGTGAAGTCTCACGTGAATTACCTTTACCTTCTCCAAAGCATCATTCACCAGATCGTGCCATATAGCTTAGCCTCACTAGGCTCAAACCACCCGATGGGAGAACGACATCGCCGACCATACAAGGCCTCAAATGGAGTCATCTCAATGCTGGACTGATAACTATTATTATAAGCAAACTCGGCCAAAGGAAATAACTGGTCCCACTGTCCCCCAAAGTCAATCACACATGCTCTGAGCATGTCCTCCAATATCTAAACTGTCTGTTCCGACTGCTCATCCGTCTGAGGGTGAAATGTTGTGCTGAGATCTACCCGGGTGCCTAACTCACTCCGTACGGCTCTCCAAAAGTGCGAGGTGAAATAAGGACCGTGATATGATATAACGGGCACAGGCACACCGTGCAACCGAACTATCTCCCGAATGTAGATCTGGGCCAGCCTCTCAGAACTGTTAGTGGTAGCTACTGGAATGAAATGTGCCGACTTGGTCAACCTGTCCATAATAACCCAAACTGCATCAACCTTCCGCAAGGTCCGAGGAAACCCAACTACTAAGCCCATAGTGATGCGCTCCCATTTCCACTCAGGTATAAGCATCTGCTGAAGTAGGCCTCCTGGCCTCTGGTGCTGATATTTAACCTGCTGGCAATTTAGACATCTAGCCACATACTCCACTATGTCTTTCTTCATCCGTCTCCACAAGTAGTGCTGCCTCATGTCACGATACATCTTCGTAGCACCAGGATGTATAGAATACCGTGAACTGTGAGGCTCCTCTAGAATCCTCTCCCTCAGGCATCAACATTAGGGACACATAAGCGACCCTGAACTCTCAGAACACTATCCTCGCCAATAGAAACCTACTTGGAACCACCCTGAACCACTGTCTCCTGGAGAGACACTAAGTGCGAATCATCATACTGCCGAGTCTTGATCTCCCCCAATAATGAAGACTGGGCCACCACATGGTCAAGAACCCGTCTGGGCTCGGAAAGGTCCAACTTCACCAGGCGATTAGCCAAGGACTGAATGTCCAAAGCTAGAGGTCTCTCCTCTACTGAAATGAAATCCAAACTGCCCATACTCTCTGCCTTCCTGCTTAAGGCATCTGCTACCACGTTTGCCTTGCTCGGATGATAAAGAATGGTGATGTCATAGTCCTTCATCAACTCAAGCCACCTACGCTGCCTCAAATTGAGATCCCTCTACTTGAACACGTGTTCCAAATTGCGGTGATCTGTGTAAACCTCAGAAGGCACCCCATATAAGTAATGCCTCCAAATCTTAAGAGCATGAACAACCGCCGCCAACTCCAGATCGTGCACAGGGTAATTATTCTCATAAACTTTCAACTGCCATGAAGTATATGCAATGACTCGCCCTTCCTGCATCAACACACAACCCAAACCAACGCGTGAAGCATCGCAATAAACCGTATACATCCCAGAACCGGAAGGCAACACTAGAACCGGTGCTGAGGTCAATGTTGTCTTGAGCTTCTGAAAGCTCGCCTCACACTCGTCGGACCATCAAAATGGGGCATTCTTCTGGGTCAATCTAGTCATAGGGGCTGCAATGGATGAAAACCCTCCATAAATCAGCGATAATAACCCGCTAGACCCAAGAACCTCCTGATCTCTGTAGCTGAAGTAGCGCGTAGCCAACTCTGAACTGCCTCAATCTTCTTAGGATCAACCGTGATACCTTCTCTGGATACCACATGCCCCAACAATGCCACATAATCCAACAAAAATACAGTTCAGGAAAATCACAGGCAAAAAAATGGATAAAACTACCTAAACATGGTGCACATAGTAACAACTGGAGAAGTGCAAGTAACACAGGTAGACATCCTACTTCCTAATCTAAACTACATAGTCAATACATGAAACCGTGAAAGACGAATGAAATGATTTAAGTCATGCATGGAAAAATGGAGTTTTAGCAACAATGGCCCATGTACGTACTTGTCACCTCACGTACACGGTGCCCAAACAACATAAAACAGTATTAAAATAGCCTAAGGGGAAGTCCAAAACACAAAGTTAGGCAAGCCACTTACCTCGACTGCGCTACTCAACTCAAAACCACGCTCTTGCCACGAGTATCCGACTCCGAATGGCATAAATCTATTCAATTCTATTGCATAATGTAAATATCACTTTAAGGAATCAAAATAGCTAATAAGTTCGGGGCTAATACGCAAAATTAGGAAAATTGCCCAAAAAGTCCCACCGGGCCCACGTCTCGGAATCGAGTGAAAGTTACAAATTTAGAACACCCATTCACTCAAGAACTCACTCGAACAAGAATCATAAAAAATCAACGTCAAAAACCTTATTAAATTCTCATATTTCTAATTGGGGAAACATCTTCCCATTTTCATGATTTTTCACCCAATTCATTGATTGCATGGAAGAATTTGCTATAGATAAATGATATACAACTGAAATAAGGTTAGGAATTGTTACCTATGAATCTTTTCCTCAAAACCCACTCCAAATCGCCTACTCCCGAGCTCCAAATCGTTTTTAGAAGATATGAATTTCAAGCCCTCAAATTTGATATAAACTGCCCAGCGATCCCGCACCTGCGAAAAATCCATCGCAGGTGCGAAAACTCACTAAAAGGACTGGGGCCGCACCTGCGGTCGTTGGGCTGCATCTGCGGCGCACCTACGAGAACTGGTTGAGCTTGACCAAGCCCGCACCTGCGAGCCCCTCTTCCGCACCTGCATGTCCGCACTTGCGGTTCCCTGTCCGCAGGTGTGAGATACCAGAACCAGCAATGGTTCAGCTGTTTTCCAAGTTCCAAAAATCACCCTTAGAGCATCCGAAACATCCCCGAGGCCCCCAGGACCTCAACCAAACCTACCAACTAGTCCTAATACCTTATTGAAACTTAGTCGAGCCTCTAAAACACATCACCTAACACCAAAATAACTAATTATACATGGATCTACAACTGATGCCGAAACACATCAAAACTAGTATGAATGACCTCAAATTTTACACACATGTAAATGACACAACGGACCTACAACCACTCTCAGAAATTCCATTCCGAGGCCGATATAAAAATTTCACCTATCGACAGAAATCACCTAATTTCTAACTTTTGCCAATTCAAGCCTAAATCTACTACAGACCTCGAAAACACATTCTAGACACGCTCCTAACTCCGAAATCACCCAACGGAGCTAACGGAGTCGACGTAAACCCATTACAGACCCGTCTTCACACAGTTCCAACTGCGGCCCGATTTCTCAAGCTTAAACTCACATATAAGGACTATGTGTACAAACACTCTCCGAATTTCGCCGCTCAATGTTCTGACAAGTCCCAAAAGTAGAAATAGACATGGGCATAGCAGTTATTAGGGGACCGGGGCGCTAACTCTCAAGATGACCTACCGGGTCGTTACAGCTGCCATGACACCTGGAACCTGACCAAAATGATCTCGCTTCTCTAAAGTGTGGGTGACGGAAGTCTGAGCTCCTCTTCCGCTCCGTGAAGTAGCTGGTGCACCCAAAATCAACCCCGCCTGAGCCAAGGTACCAATCATATCCCAGAACTGTGCCAAGGTCTCCTGAAGTCCGGGTGTAACAATAGGCGTCTCCGGTGCCTGCCCCCCAACTGGAACTTCTGGCGGCTCCTCAACGGATTCTCTGGCAGGTGCTTTAGTTGCGGCACGTGCCCCTCATCGGCCTCTGCCTCTACCTCTACCCCTGGCAGCATCTACTCCGGGGTAACATCCTCAGGATCTGCAGCTCGCGTTCTCACCATCTGTGAGAGAATGGAATGATAATTTCATACTTCAAGATCAATGAACTCACACGATAGGAGTAAAGGAAGTGAAGTTATCCTAATAGTTCCGTATCCTCTCGAAGATAAGTACAGACGTCTCCGTACCGATCCGCAAGACTCTACGAAACTTGCTTATGACTCGTAGTACCTATGAACCTAGGGCTATGATACCAACTTGTCACGACCCAAATTTCCCTCTGTAGGGTATCGTGATGGCACCTAGTCTTAAGGATTAGGTAAGCCTAATATTCATGGAATAACAACAATAATAATAAAATCTAATATTTTTCTAAAGTAAATAATTCTTTATACATTACATTTTCCCAAAACCCGATAGTATAAGTCATAAGCTTTATAGAGTTGACTACAACTTCTAATTATAACTGTTTGGAAGTAAGCAAAAACAGTGCCAGTGCAAAATAGGAAGGTGACTCTGAATCCTGCGAGCGCAACGACAGGTTTACCTTGAGTCTCCTCGGCAAGAGTCCGCACAGCTACTAACGATCAATACCTGGATCTCCACAAAAATGTGCAGAAGAGTAGTATGAGCACACCACAGCGGTACCTAGTAAGTATCAAGACTAACCTCGGTGAAGTAGTGACGAGGACTAGTCAAGACACCCACTGGTCTAATAAACTGAACAAGTATCAATATAGGAATAAAGGGGAAAATGATATACACATAAAGGCTACGCAATATATATAACAATACAGTGAATTAGATAAAGAAGGAAAAATAATAAGTATCAGCGGAAACCATGAAACAACACAAAGATTTAATAGAACACAACAAATCTGGAATGTAAATATACAACACGGACAGGTAATGTTTCAACAACTTCAACCACTTTTGAATCAAATTCGTAGTCATCTCTACGAGGTTCCGAACCTCGGACAAATTCACCATTTACGGTTTCCCAATATTCAAACCCTAACACTTGGCATCTTGCGCCCTCATTCGAGTGCTAACTGCACGAACGACTTATGAGCCGATTGGGTCATCTCCACCCATACGGTAAGTACAACAAGAATATTTATACTTGACAACAATAAGGTGCCCTAAATTCATTACTAGTACTTAACTAAGTGTATGCTTGTGAAGGTGTCCTAACACGACTCAACAACCGCATAAGTATAAGGAAAGAGAAAGGAAACACGTACATTGTCATCTCACAAATTTCCACATGAATAAACTCACACCGTAAGTGTTCCAGTACACAATATCAACAACAAGGAATGCCCCCAGGCCAACAAAAGTATCACAAACAATCCCTGGCATATCCCACCTTGTCTCGCCACTTGTGCAATAGTAAAGTATATGCCCGCTTGTTTAGCCACACGTGCATAAGCATGTTCCCACCTTATCTCGCCACATGCGCAACCCTCAATCTCATATCCCGCCTTATCACGCCGCATATGCAATATCAATAGTAAACACGGCATGGCATAAACCTCGTGCAAATCCCCATATCAACAACCGTACGGCAGAAACCTCGTGCATCACCACAACAAGTACAACAACAACAATGGGCAACAGTTCAAGATACAAATAATACATTAACTCAAGAACCTTCGATCAAAAGATAGTAAAAACTAGTTCACGATAAATAAACATAATAGGGAGAGCTAGGCATATTAAGAATCACTCAACAAGGAAGGAAAATAGCATGTAACAGCCGCACCTAATTACACGGGTTAACAACAAGAAATCAACACAAATCTGATAACTCTATTTACGGGCAAGCCAACTAAGGTATAGTCTATCCAAACTTCCTTTAAGGTCGGTAGTTTCAAAGGGATTCAACAATTTCATTTAAGAACAAGCAACGTAAAATTAATCATAACCTCAGCCAAGACCAAACCATTCTAGAATGAGATAAAGATAAATACAATTAGAGATAAACAGTTCAGAAGACATAGCATGACAGTAAAACGAAATAAAATCTTCAGATAAGTCAATTAGTAGTCAAATAGGCAGTAGGAGTAAATCCAAAAGTAAGAACTTCAACATTTAAGCAAATAAAGATGACACTAGAAATTATGAAATTCAATCATGCTAAGGACAATTCGTCACCTCGCATACACTGACTCGTCACCTCGCGTACACGGACTACAAATAAGTCCGAGCACGCATTCGTCACCTCGCGTACACGGACTACAATCAACATAGAAGACTCAAATCCTATGGGTTAATTCCCCCACACAAGGTTAGGCAAGATACTAACCTCGACGGCGACGACCCGGTACTCTAAATGGACTTCTCGGGCAAAACAACCTCCGAAAGGCTCAAATCCAACTATAACAACTCCAAAACACACATAAATTGTATGAGGAACTATTCCGAATAATAAAGTTTCAATATTTACAAAATTATAAAAATCGACCCAAAAGTCGACCCCCAGGCCCGCACTTCAGAAATCGTCAAATTTTACAAAATCCGAATACCCATTCCGAGATGAGTTCCACCATACAAAAATTACCAAATTCCTATACCATTTTATCCCTCAAATCATGAATTTTCGTTTTGGGAATTTTCTTCAAAAAACAACATTTTCTTCGACCCAAAACACAACTTAAATGATAAAAATAAAGATAAAATCATGGAACATATATAATTCTAGGTGAAGAATACTTACCCACTCGATTAGCTTGAAAATCCCCAAAAATCGCTCCCAAATCCGAAGTCCAAAGCTCAAAATATGAAGAAAATGGCTAATCCTCGTTTATAAGAATCTGCCCTGGACATCCGCACATGTGACAACTTAACCGCACCTGCACAATCGCCTCTGCAGGGGCCGCAACTACGCCCCAAAGTTCCGCACTTGCGGAGGCTGCCCAGTCTACTTATTCTCGCACCTGCGTGATCTTTTCCGCCCCTGCAGTCGCCTATCCGCAAGTGCGGCCACACCAGAACAACAACACCAACTGCATTTCCAAACTTCAAACTTTCAGATAACCGTCCTAAACCACCTTGAGCCCCTCGGGACCTCAACCAATTACACCAATAGGTCACATACCAAACACCGAATAAATCTCGCATTCAAGCCTAGAATTTCTAAACTTCAAAAATATGCCAACGATGCCGAAACCAACTAAACCACATCCGAATGACTTCAAATTTTGCACACACGTCAAAAATGATGCTACGAACCTATTACCAACTTCCAGAATTCCATTCTGATCCCGATATCAAAATTTCACCAATCGGCCGAAATCGCCGAAATTCTAACTTTCGCCGAATTACCTCATATAACTCTACAGACCTCCAAAACCAATCCTGGATGCGCGCCTAAGTCCAAAATCACCATACGAAGATGTTGGTATTATCTAAAACTCATTCCGAGGCTGTTTACATAAAAGTCAAATCTCCGGTCAACTTCCATCGCTTAAGCTTCCAAAACTGAATTCTTTTTTCCTTCCAATTCGACTCCGGATCTTCCAGAAACTGAATCCAACCATGCACGCAGGTCGATGCACACAATGCGAAGCTGTTCAAGACCTTACGCCACCGGACGGAGCTTAAATTCTCAAAACGATCGGTCGGGCCGTTACACATTTCTACTGGGAGCATACAACGTACATACTTGATTTTTACAGTTTTTCTTTTTGGTATTTGAGAATTCGCTAGAGAAGATTACTACTACCTATAACTAGTAATCTTTTTTAACGTCAATAATGTTATAGAAAATATTTTTAGAATTATTGAAGATAAATCTGTATACTAATTATTAATATCATTACTTCTTTTAATTCTTTGATGCTTTACAACTTGAATTTGTGAAGAAAGATGACACATTAAATTTTAAATTACTTTATATAGAAAAAAAATTAATATGGAGAAAGTGATTACATAGATAACAATATCATTATTTATCATTCCCTCGTGCATAATTTACTACCTAACTCATTTTTCATTAGCAAAATAGGCAACTTTAAATTTTAATTTGTGTTGTACGTAATAAAAGAATATGGATTGACCCACATACTTATGTTGTGATCTAGTAAATATAGGTCAACTTTTATATTATCAAATCACTAGTATTCAGGCACGCGCTTTGCACATATATCTCATATAAGTAATTAACAAATAAATATTCAAGATCAGTTGTAACATTTAATATTCATGCATATTTTAAATACATTTGATTAACTCATATAGAAAATTAATTATACAAAAACTTAGTACTATTGCAACTTGTACACTTAACATGGACATTCTTATAATTGTGCTACCTTCCACAAGCATTCCTAAAAATAATCATATTGCCTTTTAAATCAAACCCTGCTGACCTTGCTCTCGTTGATGATGAAAATAATATTTCAAGAGGAATTGTTGGTACAACAAGTTCTATGGTGATTTAATTGCATAGTGATAATGCTTTTAAATCATTAAACATGGATGACAACACTACCCCTATAACTGTGTTGCATGTTGTGAGCATGTGATTTTTCACCTACTAAATACTCCTGCAAAATTCGATAAATTAATTAATTTTATAGATTTTGTTGAATTTTGGTGATTCATTGTGAATTATTTTTGCACTGCATAATCATAATTCATCCTATAAAATTGAAATAAATTTGCATAATTAGGCGCATAATCGTAATTATTTTTAGGAAAATTACAAAATTTATCCTTCAAATAATTACAAGTGTTAATTGATAATTTCACTTTTCTTTTAATTCACTCGTTAACTAATTTTTCTTTTCAATTAGATAAAAACTAGAATTAGAGATAATTAATATACTATTTAGTAATTGATTTAATTAATTAATGACAAAAATATGATTAATTGACATAATGTAGAATTAACGATTAAATTATCAATTTAGTCATTTATCTAACAAATTATGAAGTTTATTGATTAGGAGTACTAATTTAATTATTTTATTCTTAATTAGTTTATAATTTGACGAAAATAAGGTCAGAATCAATTAATTACTTTTTTTAGTTTAATTAGTGTTAATTAAAGTAATTAAGGCTTAATTGACCCTAGGGGGCTAAAATCAGACCTGGGCTAATCTACCTAGGCCCAAACCTATCTCTACACTACCCAAACATACCCAGCCCAATAGCCCCTTACCCGGCCTATCCTCCACTACCCAAACAACCCCGTTTGATTTAATTGGTGGAATCCCGGCCATTGATCGAAATAGATCAGACGGCCAGGAACTCCGCCCCTTTTTCAGTATATAACCGTCCAAACAACCCCCTTTACCCTCATTCCATCCAAAGTCTAACCCCCCAAACCCTAGAGCCGCCTCCCCATCCCCTTCGTCTCTCTCTGCTGTATAAATAAAACCCTAGCCGCCCTAGGGTTCCGCCGCCCGGAAATAGCCTAACGGCGGTGGATCTCCACCAATCGACCCCAACTTTTAACCAGATTATCCTCACCCTTCCCTAAATCACCTCATGTCGTTGATTCCACCAAAATCCTATCCAAAATCATCCGATTTCATATCTAAGAATCTGAAAACCCTAAAATGCTACAACAGTCGACTTCGAACGATTCAACGGTTCGGACCTATATGAGTCAGTCGCTCTTGATAAGAGAAATTGATTCATGTGGATTTGACTCGTTTTCAAACCCTCCGGAGTCCGGCCAAGGTCCTGCTATTTCATTTTTTTCCGGCCAAATCTTTCTTTTACAGGGTACCCCCCCTCTCCTTTCTATGTGTTTCGTGTTTTTTTTTTTGTATGAATAGGCAAAGTTTAATCAGTTTCTTTTCTTCCTTGTGTCACTGTTTTCTTCTAACTTTATCACTGTTTTGATTACTTTCTTTTACCTGTTCATGCTTGATTAGTTCGAAGCCCCAAAATATATTTTTTTTTAAAAACATGTTCTTAGTTTAGACTTGGTTCACACCTGCATGCTTAGGTTAATTGAACCCTGTTTGGATATTGGAATGATATAGTTCAGGTTCTGACGATTCATGAGTTTTAAATGTGCTTCATGTGCTTGCATCAGTTGATTGACTATGTTTAGTTTTTCTTTGTATATTATGCTCAGTTGTTCGACCCCCTAGCCTGTTTTCTGATTTTTAGTTTATTGTTGAATTGATTTCGCCTCAACTCATTTTTGATTTAGTAGTCTTATTTGTTAACTATTAATTCGTTTGATTAGGTATACCCTTGAAACTAAGATAACTAACAGTGTAATTGGAAACTAACTCTAAAGACCTAAACTAACTAACCTAGAACCTGAAAATAGCTCACCTAAAATCAAAGATTGATTAGTGAGATAATCATCTCAATTAGTCAACATTTAATAAGCTAATTACATACTAAGCTAAGAGTTAGTTAATTCAGCCTTCACTAGTGGTTAATTAAGTTGATCACTCAATTAGGTTGATTAAGTATAATGACTCAAATCGAGTTAATCACAATTAGGTTTAAATCTTAAATAATTCACCAAAGCTTAAAGAATCAAGATTAGTTTTAATTAAGCCAAGTAAACTAGCATCAAGCTAATAATACTTATCAGTCCTAGTTAACTAAGGAACCTGACTAGGTTTAGGTAACTAGAGTTAAATAATAACCCAAGTGAGTTTAAGCTTGATTACCTGATGGTAAATTCAGGGACTCCAAGGGGTACATTAGGTAACTCAGTCTAGCAAATCAGATTCTAAGGTTAAAAGGGTATTTTTCTAAAGAGGAAGGTTCGAGAATGGGGGCAGTTGTCCCAAAGATAAGGTGGGCAGCTGCCCTATGTACTATTTTAGCCTTTTGGATAAGGAATATTCAAAAAGCATATCATATCCTTGAGCTCCCTATAAATAGGCTTTCCTTTCACATATTCTGCACTTTTCTTTTTTAACCTTTGGCCCTGCTGAAAATCTGGATACAAAAATTTCATATACACACACATAGTAGAAACCCTATACAAAAAGAACACTCGATTAGGTATAGAGATATCTGGAAAAAATCTGGTTTTCCTCGGTCTTGGTATTCTTGAACTTGGGTGGTAACTGGCTGGTTTTTTTGGGTTTCAAAAGTTTATCCGGTTGAAATCTATTTTCTTGCTGGTCTTGCTTCAATTTCTGGTTTTTCAAGCATTTCTACTCAAGATTTCTAGGTTTGTTATTGCTGAGTGCTGGTTTTTCCTCTGGTTTTTTGTTTACTGTTGCTGAAATTCTCCTTGTGATTACTGCCTACACTTGACCTTTATTTGGTCAAGTTTTCTGTTGTTTTACCCTTAAAGAAGGTATGTAGCCATTCATCTGTTCTAAATGAAATGTTGATTTGAAATTTTCATCTTCTGTTCATTATAAGCTGGTTGTTTTGATGTCTGAAACTCTTTTCTTCTGCTCTATATAATGTGACAATGTGGGTGTGGTAATGAGTCTATGAGTGTGATAAAGGTAGTCCTGTTGTTGGTATTTCTTTGCTGGTATATTTTGTTTATTTCAAATTATAGGTATATAAATGTAATTGAAACTCGTAGTTCTACCTCCTAAAAAATAAGGCTGCACTAAGGTGTAGAATCTGACCTTCTCTATGGTCAGTTCTCTATATAAGTGTGCAGAAATATGCTTTCAATTGAGTCTCTTTGGTCAATAAAGAGACTCAACAAGCAAGTATCTCTATAGGTTAGTATTAGCACTAGGGTAGATGAATTTGACGTGTTACTGGTAAAATTCACCCCATGATAGTGCATAAAAAGTAGTATAAATTGCTTAAATTCACCCTTTTAATGATATACAACATGTAGTTAAGAAGGGTTGTAGAGTAAAGAATCTGAACCCTTGTATGGTCCAATTCATTCTCTAAAAAGTCCAAGAATAGTCAAAGTGTCCAAATGAATACTGGTTGAAGTACTGGTATGGTTGTTAAAAATGTCAAACAAGGTTGCATCTCTGGGTTTGAATTAGACTCCCTCTTATAGTCAGATTCATCTAAGAAAAAATGAATAAAACATGTTGCCTTTCTTTCTGGTGAATCTGTGATTACTTGTCAAAAATCTGGTGGCTCATCTATGTGTGATTATAACAGTAGAGTTAGCTCTTAAAGGATTCTGTGATTAATTCTATATCCATGAAGTCATAATACAGTCATTAGATAGTATTAAAGGGTAGTGAATCTGAACCCCCCCCCCCCCATAATGGTCAAATTCACCCCATAAGATGCTTATATATGTTGGTCCGGACGATTTAGATCTTATATAGTCGGATGTCACTATGGGAGCAGAATTTAAAGGGTCGAATCTGATCTCTATAATGATCAGATTCAGTCTTTTACAGCGCACATGAGTCATGTACGGTCCAGTTGGGACTAAAAGCTGAAGAATACAGATCCTAAAGTGTGGAAGTTGCTGGCTTGCACAGGAGCAGCAGCTAACCTTGCTCCTTTTATTTATTTTTTTTATTATTGGAACCTGTATATTTAATTTAAGAACAATGTAATAGCGTAATTACAGCCTTTTGTATATATAAGGACTGGACTATATTAGAGTTGGAGAATCAGTCGTACTTCCAGTAATGTTTACCATGGAAGTTATGGAAATTAGAATTTCAGGCCCATTAATTGTGTTAAATAATTTGTTGTTGAATGGTTTGAGGAGTATCAACTATTTTCCTAAAAAATATCGGATAATCTTAATTTAAGAAGCTTCGTTAGTTTACTCTTTTTGTTATAAAAGTTCTTCCTTCACGCAAACAAGGATAAAAGATCGACATTGTATCCGTAGGCAGTATATAAGTATTCATGTATGGCGTATAGATCGAATGGCAAAGGAATCTGATGCCTGTGACATTGTATTTACAACTCAAATCTGCCTCTTTTATTACAATGCCAATGTTAAATGTGGTAACATATCTGCTCCTAGTTGTTTCAGACTGTTCAAATTTTAATCATGTCAAAACTAGCCACAATTAGGATTGGCCAAAAGAGTTGAAACAAATTGGGTTAAAACATGGCCATAGCCCAAAAATCTTGTCGGTTAGGTTAGTAGGTTTAATTTTAGACAATCTTCACATACCTTCTACATAGAATCATACCCCTTTAGATTGAAATTTGATAAAGAGTCGAATATTATTCCAAAACCACCCCGTAGTTCAGCTTTTGCCATCCTTTCTGCACTATGAGTTATTTCAAGGTGTAACTCAAGTGTTTTTAATTTCTTGCCTTTCAAATTCCGATGTAAACCCTCCTATGTTCAAATTCAATGAAATGAAATCAAAATTTCATCGTCTAGTATTCTTTCATATTTTTGTTTACCTTTCTTATTTTTTCAGTCCTAATAATGTGGCCTTAAAAAACATGATATGCTGGCAGACATCATGCTCTGATATTAATACGCCATCTAACCTTGAAATAATGAATCAAGAACCAGAATATGACGAAGAAGAGGCTTTTAGGGAAATAAATCGAGAATTGGAACAATTCGAGAATAAGCCTAAGCCAAACTTAAGCGAAACAGAACCCGTTAACTTGGGCAATGAAGAGGAGATTCGAGAAACCATGATAAGAGTCCACACGGATGAAAGGACTAGGGACGCCTTGATTCAACTCCTATTTGAATTCAAAGACGTGCTTGCTTGGTCCTACGACGACATGCCCAGACTAAGTATGGACTTGGTGGTACATAAATTGCCAACCTACCCCGGTCATCCACCTGTCCAACAAAAGCAGAGGAAATCTAAAACAGACATGAGTGACAAGATCAAAGAAGAGGTCACTAAACAACTAAAGGCTGGAGTAATCCGAGTGGTCTAATACACCACCTGGCTGGCCAATGTGGTTCTGGTGCCTAAAAAGGACGGAAAGGTTCGAGTATGTGTCAACTACTGAGATCTGAATAAAGCAAGTCCCAAAGATAATTTTCCACTGCCAAACATACACATCCTAGTTAACAATTGTGCCAAACATGAGGTACAATATTTTGCCGATTGCTATGCCGGATATCACCAGGTGTTGATGGATGAAGAGGATGCAGAAAAGACAGCCTTCACTACACCCTAGGGAACATACTTCTACCGGGTCATGCCATTTGGTTTAAAGAACACTGGGGCAACTTATATGAGAGCCATGACCGCCACATTCCACGACATGATGCATCAGGAGATTGAGGTGTATGTGGATGATGTGATCACTAAATCCAGGACCCAAAGCGACCATGTGCAGCATTTGAGGAAATTCTTTGAACGCCTGCGCAAATATGATTTGAAATTAAACCCAGCCAAATGCACTTTCGGAGTTCCATCCGAAAAATTACTGGGATTTATAGTCAGTCGACGGGGCATTGACCTGGACCCGACAAAGATAAAATCTATTCGGGATCTCCCACCCCCAAGAACCAAGAAGGAAGTCATGAGCTGTTGGGTAGGTTGAATTACATCAGTAGGTTCATCGCTCAGTTGACCTCCACATACGAGCCTATATTCAAGCTGTTGAAAAAAGATGCAGCCATCAAATGGACAGACGAGTGCCATGACACTTTTGACAAGATCAAAGAATATCTGTCAAATCCTCCAGTGTTAGTCCCACCAGAACCAGGGAGACCTTTGTTCCTATACCTGACAGTGCTAGAAAATTCCTTTGGGTGTGTTCTCGGGCAACACGATACAATCGGGAAGAAAGAGAAGGCCATATATTACTTAAGCAAGAAGTTCACAAGCTACGACGCCAAGTATTCTCAGTTAGAAAGGACTTGTTGCGCTCTAACTTGGGTTGCTCAGAAGCTCTGACATTATTTATTGGCTTATACCACCTACCTCATCACGAGGCTGGATCCTTTGAAGTACATATTCCAAAAGCCAATGCCCGCCGAGAGATTAGCAAAATGGCAAATCTGGCTCACAGAATTCGACATTGTCTATGTCACTCGCACAGCAATGAAAGCTCAAGCATTGGCCGATCATCTAGCTGAAAATCCGGTTGATGATGAATACCAACCCTTGAGCACTTATTTTCCTGATGAAGAAGTCAATTCCATCGAAGTAATCTCGGAAGGCGCTGACACATGGAAAATGTTCTTCGACAGAGCAGCCAATGCAAAAGGTATTGGGATAGGGGCAATCTTGATTTCGCCCACAGGACAACACTACCCTGCCACGACCCGCCTCCGTTTCTTCTGTACAAACAATGCTGCTGAATATAAAGCTTGTATAATGGGCATGAACATGGCCATTTACATGGATGTAGAAGAGTTATTGATCACGGGGGACTCCAATTTGATCAGTAAGCATGCTCAGGGAGAGTGGGAAACTCGAGATGTTAAGCTCCTTCCCTACAAACAACATGTGGAGGATCTTAGTAAGCAATTCAGAGCCGTCAAGTTTAGATATATTCCTCGGTGCCACAATGAATTAGACGATGCACTGGCCACCCTGGCTGCAATGCTGCCATATCCGGGTAATGTTCATATAGACCCATTGGAGATCCAAATCAAGGAAAAACATGGTTATTGCAACACGGTCGAAGTAGAACCCGATGTCCAACAATGGTATCATGATATTAAAAGATTTTTGAAGACAAAAGAATATCCAGAGCAGGCCAACGGAGACCAAAAGAGAACCATCCGAAGGCTCGCCGACAGTTTCTTCCTAACTGGGGAAGTACTGTATAAAAGGACTCTCGATCTAAATATATTAAGATGCGTAAACGCCAAAGACCAAAAGGATTATGAGCGAGGTGCATTCAGGAGTATGAGGTCCCCACATAAATGGGTGCGCCCTCGCAAAGAAAATCTTGCGGGCTGGATATTATTGGATGACCATGGAGAAAGATTGTTTCAGTTTTGTTGGGAAGTGCCCTAAGTGTCAAATACATGCCGACTTAATCCATGCACCACAATCAGAGTTGCATCCTATGTCAGCACCCTGGCTGTTTGTTGCCTGGGGAATGGATGTCATCGGGCCAATCGAGCCAAGGGCCTCAAACGGGCTCAGATTCATTTTGGTTTCTATCGACTATTTCACAAAATGGGTCAAGGCAGTCACGTTAAAAGTTGTCACTAAGAAAGCGGTGGTGGATTTCGTGCATTCTAATATCATCTGTCGTTTTGGTATCCCAAAAACTATCATTACCGATAATGTAGCGAATCTGAACAGTAACTTGATGAGGGAGGCATGTGAACAGTTCCAAATCACACACCGCAACTCGACCCCTTACTGACCCAAAGCCAATGGCGCTGTTGAAGCAGCAAACAAAAACATTAAGAAAATTCACATGAAAATGATTCAAACATCCAGGCAATGGCACGAAAAGTTGCCTTTTGCATTGTTGGGATATCGCACGACCGTGCGCACATCGATTGGAGCTACCCCTTACCTATTGGTTTATGGCACTGAAGGCGTAATACCCGCAAAAGTCAAAATTCCTTCCCTTCGGATTATTGTCGAAGCAAAAATTGAGGACAATGAGTGGGTCAAGACCCGACTGGAGCAATTAGCTTTGATTGATGAGAAAAGGATGGTCGCAGTGTGCCACGGGCAGTTATACCAGCAAAGAATGGCCCGCGCTTACAACAAGAAAGTGCGACCTAGGAACTTCGAAGTGGGGCAACTTTTCTTAAGACGCATCCTCCCACACCATGAAGAGGCGAAATGAAAATTCGCCCCGAATTGGAAAGGTCCGTACATCGTAAGGAAATTTCTGCCAAAAGAAGCGTTATACCTGAGAGACATCGAAGGAAATGACCCCAAAATGGCTGTCAATGCAGATGCAGTCAAAAGGTACTACGTTTGATCCTCCATATAATGTTAAAAGTTCTCCGACTGAGGTGACGAAGGCTTTCATTCTCGCCAAACACCATTAACCCTTTTTCAAACCCTTTGATCCGGTTACTCTTCTTTGATTACCCTCTTTGGAACTCGAAAGTGTTATTCGAAAAAAAAATAAACAAAAACAAAAATGTTTCCCTAAACTACGTTCAACTTGATTCCGAAAGGATACGTAGGCAGCCTCTCCCTGGGGTTCAGTCACACCAAAATAAAAATCCACATTTCCCCAAGAGTTTAAGCTAGGGCAAGAGTTAAGATTCGGCAATGTGTCGCCTTAAAGGTTCCAAAGTTGTAATTCAACATAAATTCTTTTCACCAAAAACCCTGTTCAAGTCCTTCTAATCAATCGGCAAAGATGTCCAGAATTAGAGGATACAATTGTTTGGATCCAAATACAAGCAAATGAGGGAAATTTAAATGAGAGACTCTCATTGGTGAAAACCCACACGGGCACCGTGGGGCGACGGTAAGTAGAGAAACTAAAAATGAGAGAGTCTATTTAGTGAAAACTTGCAAAGAGCACTACAAGGCGATGGTGAGAAGACAAATGAGAGAGGTTAGTTGGTGAAAACCCGTAAAGGGCGCCACTGATCGAAAAGGATAATAGGTCACTGACACGGACGCAGTCCGGGGCAAGGTTTCTCAATCTCGAGGTAATAGTTGTGATAAATTTCTGAGAGTCAGACGGTTTACACGGATCATGCATCCAGTCCAAAGGGCATGTCATGTTCATTAAAGTCCGCATGCACTCCAGATAATTCCTTCTTTCCTTTCCCCAAAAGGGACACCTTTTGTTTAAATTCGTTATCCATTATGTCGTTTGTTCTTCTTTCAGATCCCTTTCGGTCTAACTCTGTCCCGAAACTAAGGCACAGAAAGGATGGAAACACTGCTTTACAGGGCTCTCATTTGACACGGGTCAATATGCAAAAGGAACCCAGCCTCGTCAGGGGCATCGAGTCGATCTTGACTGGCCAGAATGGCCGATGCTGTAAGCACAACTCTTGAAAGGAGAAGATCAAATCAAAATGCCTATGAAGGAAATTGAAGTGAAAGGTTAATTCCCTTGTGGCTAACCATCTCGGCAAAGTCGGAAAAGCCAAAGCGTTCCAGGTGCTTTAAATTAAAGACGAGAAAAAAAAACTAGAAATGGAAGGCCGATAAAGGCGAAGTAAAATTCGAAAGATTAAGTCCCACACGACTAACCGCCGCAGCAGAATTTTAGGGGCCAGAACTCCCCCCGATACTCTGGAAATCCAAAAGAAAAAGCAAGCGAAAGGCCTACAAAGGAAAATAAAATGTTGGTCCCACGTGACCGATCGCCATGGTAAAATATGGAAAGCCAAGGTCCCCGAGAGTAGAGATGAAACCCAATCCCCAACAAGCAAGCACAAAAGTGGTTGAAATCTTCATCAAAAGAACTGAGATCAAGCAGTGGAAAATCAAGGCCGCAAAACCAACCATCGTTTCAAACTAACGAATTGTTCTTTTTTTGAAAATATGAAACAGGTGCAACTCGAAAGCAACCATGCAACAAGCAGGTGCAACCAAAAGAAATTGCGCAAGAGCTAGAAGGAGCTCTGCAGCATTAACTCCAAAGAAAGGGAAGTTTCCTCCAAGAAAACTTTTTTCCGCATGCATAAAAATAAAAATAAAAAGATAAATAAAAAAGGGTAAGAAGACAGAAAGAAAAGAAAAATAAAAGAGAGAAAAATTGAAGTTGAAAATGACCCAAAGTTGTATCAGGCCTCCAATCCCCAACCACACATGTTCCCCACATGGGTGTACACGCTCTCTAGTCGATCCCAATCAAGGGTATACATTCCCTGGTTGATGATTTCTTTTCCAATCAAGGGTATACACTCCCTGGTTGATTTCTTTTCCCGACATGGGTGTACACGCTCCCTAGCCGATCCCAATCAAGGGTATACATTCCCTGGTTGATTATTTCTTTTCCAATCAAGGGTATACACTCCCTGGTTGATTTCTTTTCCCGATGCAGGGTATACACTACCATAGTCGATGCCAATCAAGGGTATACACTCCCTGGTTGATGATTTCTTTTCCAATCAAGGGTATACACTCCCTGGTTGATGATTTCTTTTCCAATCAAGGGTATATAGTACCTGGTTGATTTCTTTTCCAATCAAGGGTATACACTCTCTGGTTGATGATTTCTTTTCCAATCAAGGGTATATACTCCCTGGTTGATTTCTTTTCCAATCAAGGGTATACACTCCCTGGTTGGTGATTTCTTTTCCAATCAAGGGTATACACTCCCTGATTGATGATTTCTGTTTCAATCAAGGGTATACGCTCCCTGATTGATGATTTCTTTTCAAATCAAGGGAATGCACTCCCTGGTTGATTTCTTTTCCAGCATAGGGTACACAATCCCTAGTTGATTTTATTTTGCAACATAGGGATCCCAACCCCTAGTTGATCTTGCTTTGAAATATAGGGTATCCACTCCCTAGTCGGCAATAACTCCGGGTGCACCAGTCCCAGCTTTCCATTTCTTTCCATAATGAAGTAGCATAGATTTCGTTACAATAACTCACGAAATTTTCCTACTGAAAACTGGGGCAGAAAATTTCATTCGTTTGTTTAGATTTTTATGCAGATTACTTTTTTAGGACATTGGAACTCGAGACGACCAAAAGAAGAAGTTTCAATCCAAACAATAACAAAACAAAAAGAGGAAAGATAAGATTGAATCCAAAAGTGCACAAACGGGGAAGATTCGGACTATTTAGGACGAGATTGAAGTCATTTGTCCAGTATATCTTGCTTTGATTCGAGAAACGATAAGACAAAACTAGCACCTGCAACTAACGAGCATCAGGATCCAGGTCAGATTCAGTAGAAGATCAAGACTCAAGACCAAGTCTTAGATAAGAATCTTGTAATTTAGTAGCTAATAAGTTTAGTTAGTCCTTCCTTTTGTACTTAGGTGTAATAAGGAGATCAGCAGCAGTAACAGTAGCAATCGCAGTGAAACCACAGTTACTCGGTAGTCCCAGCTACCAAAAAACTCCAGAACTACACTAACCTGATTCCTTTATAGCCAAGGATATGTAGGCAACCTTTGAAGCAGGGTTCGGTAAAACTTTTCAAAAGTGCTTCACATGGAGTATGCAAATGGGTAAAAGTCGTTCATAACTGCTCACTTTGTCTTTGCCCGAAAACTCTTTGCGTTTCCGAGAAAAGAGGGGCAGCTGTGAGCATGTGATTTTTCACCTACTAAATACTCCTACAAAATTCGATAAATAAATTAATTTCATAGATTTTGTTGAAGTTTGGTGATTAATTGTGAATTATATTTGCATTGCATAATCATAATTCATCCTATAAAATTGAAAACAATTTTCATAATTGTAATCATTTTTAGGAAAATTACAAAATTTATCCTTCAAATAATTACAAGTGTTAATTGATAATTTCACTTTTTTTTAATTCACTCGTTAACTAATTTTTATTTTCAATTAGATAAAAACTAGAATTAGAGCTAATTAATATACTATTTAGTAATTGATTTAATTAATTAATGACGAAAATACGATTAATTGACATAATGTAGAATTAACAGTTAATTATCAATTTAGTCATTTATCTAACAAATTATGAAGTTGATTGATTAGGAGTACTAATTTAATTATTTTATTCTTAATTAGTTTATAATTTGACGAAAATAAGGTCAGAATCAATTAATTACTTTTTTTTAGTTTAATTAGTGTTAATTAAAGTAATTAAGGCTTAATTGACCCTAGGGGGCTAAAATCAGACATGGGCTAATCTACCTAGGCCCAAACCTATCTCTACACTACCCAAACATACCCAGCCCAATAGCCCCTTACCCGGCCTATCCTCCACTACCCAAACAACGCCGTTTGATTTAATTGGTGGAATCCCGGCCATTGATCGAAATAGATCAGACGGCCAGGAACTTCGCCCCTTTTTCAGTATATAACCGTCCAAACAACCCCCTCTACCCTCATTCCATCCAAAGTCTAACCCCCTAAACCCTAGAGCCGCCTCCTCATCCCCTTCGTCTCTCTCTGCTGTATAAATGAAACCCTAGCCGCCCTAGGGTGCCGCCGCCTAGAAATAGCCTAACGGCGGCGGATCTCAACCAATCGACCCCAACTATTAACCAGATGATCCTTACCCTTCCCTCAATCACCTCGCGTCATTGATTTCACCAAAATCCCACCCAAAATCATCCGATTTCAGATCTAAGAATCTGAAAACCCTAAAATGCTACAATAGTCGACTTCGAACGATTCAACGGTTCTGACCTACATGAGTCAGTTGCTCTTGATAAGAGAAATTGATTCATGTGGGTTTGACTTATTTTCAAACCCTCCGGAGTCCGGCCAAGGTCCTGCTATTTCATTTTTTGCCGGCCAAACCTTTCTTTTGCAGGGTACCCCCTCTCCTTTCTATGTGTTTCGTGTTTTTTTTCTATGAATAGGTGTAGTTTAATCAGTTTTCGTTTCTTCCTTGTGTCACTGTTTTCTTCTGACTTTATCACTTTTTTGATTACTTTCTTTTACCTGTTCATGCTTGATTAGTTCGAAACCCCAAAATATATTTTTTTTAAAAACATGTTCTTAGTTTAGACTTGGTTCACACCTGCATGCTTAGGTTAACTGAACCCTGTTTGGATATTGGAATGATATAGTTCAGGTTTTGACGATTCATGAGTTTTAAATGTGCTTCATGTTCTTGCATCAGTTGATTAACCATGTTTAGGTTTTCTTTGTATATTATGCTCAGTTGTTCGGCCCCCTAACTTGTTTTCTAATTTTTAGTTTATTGTTGAATTGATTTCGCCTAAACTCATCTTTGATTTAGTAGTTTGATTAGGTATACCCTTGAAACTAAGATAACTAACAGTATAATTGGAAACTAACTCTAAAGACCTAAACTAACGAACCTAGAACCTGAAAATAGCTCACCTAAAATCAAAGATTGATTAGTGAGCTAATCATCTCAATTAGTCAACATTTAATAAGCTAATTACATACTAAGCTAAGAGTTAGTTAATTCAGCCTTCACTAATGGTTAATTAAGTTGATCACTCAATTAGGTTGATTAAGTATAATGACTCAAATCGAGTAAATAATTCACCAAAGCTTAAAGAATCAAGCTTAGTTTTAATTAAGCCAAGTAAACTAGCATCAAGCTAATAATACTTATCAGTCCTAGTTAACTAAGGAACCTGACTTGGTTTAGGTAACTAGAGTAAAATAATAACCCAAGTGAGTTTAACCTTGATTACCCGATGGTAAATTCAGGGACTCCAAGGGGTACATTAGGTAACTCAGTCTAGCAAATCAGATTCTAAGGTTAAAAGGGTATTTTTCTAAAGAGGAAGGTTTGAGAATGGGGGCATTTGTCCCAAAGATAATGTGGACAGCTGCCCTATGTACTATTTCGGCCTTTTAGATAAGGAATATGCAAAAATCATATCCCATCCTTGAGCTCCCTATAAAAAGTCTTTCCTTTCACATATTCTGCACTTTTTTTTAACCTTTGGCCTTGCTGAAAATCTGCATACAGAAATTTCATATGAACACACACAGTAGAAACCCTATACAAAAAGAACACTCGATTAGGTATAAAGATATCTGGAAAAAAAATCTGGTTTTCCTCAGTCTTGGTATTCTTGATCTTGGGTGGTAGCTGTCTGGTTTTTCTGGGTTTCAAAAGTTTATCCGGTTGAAATCTGTTTTATTGCTGGTCTTGCTTCAATTTTTGGTTTTTCAAGCATTTCTACTCAAGATTTCTGGGTTTGTTATTGCTGAGTACTGGTTTTTTCCTCTGGTTTTCTGTTTGTTGTTGCTGAAATTCTCCTTCTGATTACTGCCTACACTTGACCTTTATTTTGTCAAGTTTTCTACTGTTTTACTCTGAAAGAAGGTATGTAGCCATTCCGTTCTCAATGAAATGTTGATTTGAAATTTTCATCTTCTGTTCATTATAAGCTGGTTGTTTTGATGTCTGAAACGCTTTTCTTCTGCTCTATATAATGTGACAATGTGGGTGTGGTAATGAGTCTATGAGTGTGATAAAGGTAGTCCTGCTGTTGGTATTTCTTTACTGGTATATTTTGTTTATTTCAAATTATAGGTATATAAATGTAATTGAAACTCGTAGTTCTACCTCCTAAAAAATAAGGCTGCACTAAGGTGTAGAATCTGACCTTCTCTATGGTCAGGTTCTCTCTATAAGTGTGCAGAAAATATGCTTTCAATTGAGTCTCTTTGGTCAATAATTCAAAATACTCATGGGAGTGGGTCGTACGCCACGGCAGGTTGATAGATGCATCTATTTGGTTCGCGTCGTTCGACCCTTCGGCAATGCACAATTATTATTATTATGTTGGCCTAGGCCGGATGTCCTTATTCCACTATGCTTATGCTATTTTTCCTGATAATGTTTACGATTGTTGAGCTGCGAAATATCCTGGAGGATCGAACTGAAAACTTGTAAATTGATGCTTCACTACATATTTGGATTCTATTACGATTCGATATTTATTTCCTTACTATCCATGCTTACTTGTTGTCCTCTTTTAAATTATCACATAAATACACTGTTTGGACCCTAGTAAGTGTCAAGTCGACCTCCCGTCACTACTTATTCGAGATTAGGCGGGATACTTACTGGGTACATATTGTTTATGTACTCATGCTACGCTCTATACTTAATTGTACAGGTTCTGACGCAGGTGCATCTGGGTTCCAGTTCGAAGCTCGTTCCTGAGTTTGACTGGTCGAGGCTTCATGGTGAGCTGCTCTCCTTGGCAATTTCCAACAGCACGTTGGAGCTATCCTTTTGTTATTTCTGTCTATACTTACTCAGACAGTAGGACAGACTTTCATTCTTTTGGAATTATCTTATTAGATGCCTGTAGACTTGTGACACTAGTTCCTGGCACACACGCTAGTAAACTTTATTTTGGGATGTAGTCGTTAGATATGACTTCATGATTATTTATTTTGCATGAAATTTGCTTTAAGTTATCCGCTTCTACTTAGTGTCTCAAAACTAAGTTAAGCAAGTGTTGAAAAGTGTTTTGGTAAACTACATGAAATCACTAGTAAATAATGGTGGCTTGCTTGACGGCGGTGTTGGGCGCCATTGCGACCTGAGTTAGGATTTGGGTCGTGAGAACATGGTATCAGAGCCTCAGGTTCACGTAGGTCTCACAAGTTACGGGCAAACCCAATAGAATCTTGTGGATCGGTACGGAAACATCTGTATTTATCTTCGGAAGCCTATAGGTTGTTAGGAAATCTCTCTTTATTCACTTCTATCGTGCAGTTGATGGTATACTAAAATCTCACTCTTCTATTCTCTCACAGATGGTGAGGACGCGAGCAACTGATGATCCAGACCCGGTAGGGGCCGCTACCCCCGTTATCCGAGGCCAAGGCAGAACCCGGAGGAGGGCACCGGCTCGAGGTAGGGGACGAGGGTGTCCCAAGACTGTACCACTCGCACCCCCAGTGGATCCAATATAGGATCCCATCACTGAGGAGCAGGGAGAGGTACCCGCAGCAGATCCTTCCCCTTTGGATTTTACGACAGCACCAAGATTTCAAGAGGTCATGGGCTGTATGATGCGGTTCATGGACACCATGACTCAGGCTGGTTTATTTCCAGCACATCCAGCCACATCTCAAGCGGGAGGGGGAGCACAGACCCCTACTGCACAGGCCGCCGGACATGCAATAGCAGTATATCAGACCCCGGGTACACTGCTGATTGAAGACTAAATTGCATGGTTAAGCATGTGATATACCTTATATTTTATGAGCATTAATGATAAAATTACACTTGTTATGTGCTTAATGGAGTTTATTTTATGTGTAGGTGAATTGGAAATGGAAACGGAGCTAAAGGGAGGCAAATACGTCAAAAATACGCAAAAGGAGACGCCCGGGCGATAGCCGGGCGTTTGCCCCCTAAAGCCAGGCCCCCCCTGGCGTTAGGGGGGCGTTTACCCCATAAGGCCAGGCCCCCCTGGCGTTAGGGGGGCGTTAGAGCCCAAACTCCAGGGCCCCCCTGGCGTTAGGGGGGCGTTAGAGCCCAAACGCCAGGGGTCTCCAGTGTTGTCCAAGTCCGAGTTTGACGAGTTTAAGTGTTTCCCAAGTGAAATAGAAGTCTCCTACACGGTTAGGGTTCGCCCTAAACCTATAAATAGACTCCTAAAACACAAATAAGAGAGGAATTTCGTGGATCAACAGTATAGAAACTCCATTGAAGAGCTAGAACACGATTTCTACAATCTAGTATTTCTTACTTTATATTTC
>ML334089.1:0-17528 GCA_005239505.1 Nicotiana paniculata
ATTAAAAGGAGAGGATAAAGCTCTCTCCTTAAGCCAAGTGGCATCATAAGAAAAAGCCACATGTCATAAGTAGTTACTAATTAGTTATTTAGTTAATAATTTATTATTGGTTATTATTTTTGAAAATAAATATCTATAAAATAATAAAATAAAATATTTTATAATATAAAAACAAAAATTAAATAAAAAATTTGTCCATTCAAACTTTGGAGTAGTTTCAAGTTGGGGTCTTTAAATTATTTTAAAATAAAAAGCTAAAATTACAACAAAAAAAAAACCGCCAATTCAAAATTTCTTTTTTCTTACCCATTCAAATTGGAGAGTAGTTTCAAGTTGGAGTTTTAAAAATATATTAAAATAAAAAACAAACAAAAAAATAAAATTAGCCATAGTAAAAAAAGGAAATATATAAGTAAAAGAAATACCCATCCAAATAAAGGAGTAGTTTCAATTTGGAGTTTTAAAATTATTTTAAAATAAAAAAACCATAATAAAGAAATAAAATAACTTTCAATTCAAATGAAAAATACAAGAAGTCAAGTGTCATTGTTAAGACAAAAAAAAAAAAGAACCTTTGAATTACAATATGAAAACAAAAAAAACTACCTATAAAATTTGGGGAGTAGTTTTGGTTACTCTCTTTATAACTAAACAACCTTTGAATTTAAAATTTTAATTAATTGGTTATTCTATTTAAATTGTAAATATAGATATCTTATAATTAGCTATAATAAAAAAAAAAAGAAAAAAAAGTACCCATTCAAATGGGGAGTAGTTTCAAGTTGGAGTTTTACAAATATATTAAAATAAAAAAAAATTAGCTATAATAAAAAAATGAAGATATATATAATAAAAAAAGGAAAAAAAAACTACACATTCAAATTGGGGAGTAGTTTCAAGTTGGAGTTTTACAAATATATTAAAATAAAAAAAAATTAGCTATAATAAAAAAATGAAGATATATATAATAAAAAAAGGAAAAAAAAACTACACATTCAAATTGGGGAGTAGTTTCAAGTTGGAGTTTTACAAATATTTTTAAAAAAATATATAAAATTAGCTATAATAGAAACATAAAAATACATAATAAAAATTATCCATTCAAGTTTGGGAATAGTTTCAATTTGAAGATTTAAAATTATTTTAATATAAAAAACAAAATAAAAAAAATAAAGAAACTTCAATTCAAATGAAAAATACAAAAATATAAATATACTATTAGGATATCTCTCTCTCTCTCTCTCTCTCTCTCTCTCTCTCTCTCTATATATATATATATATATATATATATATATCTTTTAAACTTTTGATGAATTCAAAATTATAATTTAGTAAAAAATATTATTTTATTTTAAATTTTTAATAAAATATAAAATTTGAAAACTAACCAAATAAGTATTGAAGTAGAAAGGAATGTACGAAGAGAGGGGGATAAAGATAATTTTATGTTATTTATATTTTAAATTTATTAAAAAATAAAAGATAAATAAATAACACTCAAGAAAATTATCAATTGTACTAAGTACTTGCTAATTCAATAATAAAAATAAAAAGGATCAAACAATTTATTTGATTAGTATATGATGTGTATCCTTTAATTTTGTATGGACTGTGTTATATTTCTGCACATTATATTAAATAATAAAATATAACTAATATTTATTAAGTTAATATGATATATTAGATCATAATTTTTAAAGATTAATATGTCAAATTATCCGCGTATCGCGCGAGTTACTAGTAAGTATTAAAGTGGAAAGGAATGTACGAAGAGAGGGGGATAAAGATAATTTTATGTTATTTATATTTAAATTTATTAAAAAATAAAAGATAAATAAATAACACTAAAGAAAATTATCAATAGTACTAAGTACTTGCTAATTCAATAATAAAAATAAAAAGGATCAAACAATTTATTTGATTAGTATATGATGTGTATCCTTTAATTTTGTATAGGTTGTGTTATATTTCTTCCACTATAATAAATAATAAAATACAACTACTATTTATTAAGTTAATATGATATATTAGATCATAATTTTATAAGATTAATATGTCAAATTATCCACGCATCGCGCGGGTTCTTATACTAGTTAAAAATTTAAATAAAATAATATTTTTTACTAAATTATAATTTTGAATTCATCAAAAGTTTAAAGAGATAAGCGTTTATGTATATAGAGAGAGAGAGAGAAAGAGAAATATCCTAATAGTATCTTTATATTTTTGAATTTCCTAATAGAGCTCTACCCTCTAACTGGAATGTGGTGAAATCCACTACATGGGACGCTAGGATCCCCATGTTGTGCAGTCTATCCCTGCACCTATCAATGAAGTCTTGGGCATCCTCACCTAGCTCACCCCCGAAGATTGGAGGGCGCAATCGAGTCCACCTGTCTAACATCTTCTGCTGATTGCCATCCGCAGCTGGTCTGGGCTCCGGTGCTGCTACTACAAGCTGGGTACCACCCATGGGTAGTGTACCCGGGGTATGATGTGCTGCAGCTGCCTATCTTGAGGCCTGGGCGGTAGGGGTTTGGACTCCCCTTCCCGCCTGTGAAGTGGCAGGATCTGCTAGAAATAAACTAGCTTAGGACACGGTGTCCATGAATCTCATCATACGACCCATAGCCTCCTGGAAGCCTGGCGCTGTCATGAAGTCCGCTGGAGCACGATCTACTAGAGGCACCTCGTCCTGCTCCTCTAAGATGGGATCCTCCGGTGGTGCAACTGGAATAGCTCTGGGATGCCCTCGTCCCCCACCTCGGGTCGGTGCCCTTCCCCTGCCTCTACCACGACCTCGGGCGGCGGGGATAACAGCATCTCCCGGATCAGGAACATCGGATGCGCGCGTCCTCACCATCTGTGAGAGAATAGAAGAATGAGTTTAAGTACATCACCAATTGCACGATAGAACATAAATAAAAAGAGTTTTCCTAACACCATGTAGCCTCCTGAAGATAAGTACACACGTCTCCGTACTGATCCGCAAGATTCTACTAGGTCTGCCCACGACTCATGAGACTTACGTGAGCCTAGTGCTCTGATACCATGTTGTCACGACCCAAAATCCAACACATGTCCTGATGGTGCCCAACACCGGAGTCAGGCAACCCAACAGTTGTTTACTAGTGGGATTATCCTTATTTGACATACCAACCCCACATATTCTCAAAGTTTAAGTTTAGATTATTTAAGTAAAATCGGAAACATTAACCAACTTAAGCAATTACAACCACAATGATCATGATCCAATATATACACAGTCCCAAAATAAAGAGTCTACTATGTGCGTGCCAGGAACTAGTGTCACAAGTCAACATGTGAACTAGTAGAATATACAAAAGATTATACAAACTGTACTGTTGTCTGAGAGAAGTAGACAGGAATGAGAAAAAGATAACTCCATAGAACTTATGAGAATCGCCAAGGGAGGCAGCTCACCGTGGAGTCAGGTCCAGAATATACGTCAAGCTCCGGTCGGGTAACCAGAAGCACCAGCCTCAGAACCCGTATAATTAAGTACAGAAGTGCAGCATGAGTACATAAATATATATGCACCCAATGAGTATCCCGCCTAACCTCGAAGAGGTAGTGACGAGAGGTCGACTTGACACTCACTAAGGTCCAACAGTAATAATACAAAATAGGATACAACGAAATGCAGTAGACATGTGAGACATTAAGCAACATATACCTATCAAATACAGAAATCCAGGAAACTACTAAAAATAAGCAACAATGTACACTTTCCTTTCCCCCCCAAATATATGTCAAGTCGATATCAATGAAAACAATACCAAATAGCTAAGCGCACACAAGGATAAGACAACCGACCGGAGTCATAAGGAAATATCTAGACACTGAATAGATGTAAAGCTTCCCCCGCTCGCGAATCATACCTGCGACTCGGGTGCTGACACATTTATATACAATTCCCATAAAGCTTCCCTCGATCGCGAATTATACATGCGATTCGAGTGCTGACACACTTATATACAATTACCATAAATCTTCCCTCGATCGCGAATCATACCTGCGATTCGAGTGCTGACACACTTATACCGATTTATCACAAAGCTTCCCTCGATCGCGAATCATACCTGCGATTCGAGTGTTGACTCTCATACGTACATATATATACCGAAATACCAATAACTCAGTCGGGGGCTATACCTGTAACAAGGATTAATCAACTGAGAGTTCAAATGCAACTTTCCACATTTCCATATCAATTCAAAAGTAATAGGCAACTCAAAGATACATATAAGGCACATAGAGACATGCTTGTGAGCCCTAAAACTACCCGACCTAGCATGATAGTCGCTACGTTGTCACTCTGTACGCACATAGCCCCCAAAACAATTACACACAACATATATAACACGTATGGGGACCTCTTACAAAGTTATAAATGAGATACCTCGTGTCAAATCTACCCCCTGGACCAAGGATGCGCCCGAACTCCAAACTCTACACCCGAGGACTCGCAACTAGCCAAATATGGTACAATGATATCAATGCATGCTCGAAGTAGGGTAATTATCCTATTTATTCAATAATTCAACATTCTTGAAGAATTCTCAAAATCCAATCCCCGAGCCCGCACGTTCAATTTCCGAAAATTCTCAAAGGAATCGCTCACCCGAAGCCTAAGGTTCGTTAATATACGATTTCTACTTGAATTTATAGCAATAAATGGGTAATTCACCAATTTCTCAAGAACCCTAAATTACTACCCGATTCTTGATTTTTCAATGATTTAGTAGTTGATTTAGCTAGAAGATTATGAATTAAACTAGTGTTGAGGTGGAATTAACTTACCTTGACAGTAGCTAGGTTGTGGTGTGCTCCTCCCAAGCTCACAAGACTCTAATGGTGGAGGAAAATGAATGAAGGGGGTGAAATCCCGAGTTTCAAAGAATATATACTGCCTGGCCTACAGGGATTCCGCACTTGCGGCTCGGGGACCGCATATGCGGTCTCGCGCGAGCTGGGGCTCGCACCCGCGGAACTGGACGGGAAGGGCTGGGTTCGTACCTACGGAGGGATGGCCGCACCAGCGGTTCCGCTCCTGCGGACTTTTGTCCGCACCTGCGAGAAAGGGGGACCTCACCTGGGATCGCACCTGTGATGCTTGGGACCGCAGGAGCGGTCCCGCACCTGCGACTGGTCAACCGCACCTGCGGTCACACCAGATCAGGTGCACCAACAACTATTTTAGCTGGTTTTTAGCCCCGTTGGGTGCCCGGGAGGCCCCCGGGCCCACCAGAGCCCTCGGCCAAATATACCAACAAGTCCCAAATCATAATACGAACTCGCTCGAGCCTTCAGAACACCCAAAACAACGCTAAAACTTAAAATCACACCTCAAAACCCCAAGAACCAAACTTAGGAACTTTAAGTTTTCTAGACTTTGCTAACAACGCGCCGAAACGACCTATACTACTCGAAATGACACCAAATTTTGCAGGCAAGTCATAAATGACATAACAGAACTATTCCCGTTCTCGGAATTCCGTTCGGACCTCTATAACACATAAACACGTCCTAAACCACAATAGGAACCTAAGGAACTTCTTATTTCAATATTGGGCGCCGAAACGCTCCCGGGTCATCAGAAACCCATTCCGAACATACGCCCAGGTCGAAAATAATCACACGAAGCTACCGAAACCGATGAAACTCGATTCTGAGGTCGTTTACCTAAAATATTGACCGAAGTCAAACCTGACCTTAGCAAACTTAAGGAACCAATTATTCCTGTAGCACTCTAAACACCTCCGAATCCCGGACAACCAGTTCCCGCAAATCATAAGTCATAAAAAGTCGCTATGTGAAGTTTCATTTAGGGGAACAGGGTTCGATAACGCAGAACGACCGGTCAGGTCGTTACATTCTCCACCTATTAAACAATTGTTCTTCCTCGAACGGGTCTAGAATCATACCTGAAATGTTGAATATGTGTGGGTATCTGCTCCGCATGTCCTTCTCGGACTCCCAGGTCGCCTCCTCAACTGGATGGCCCTTCCACCGGACCTTTATGGCAGAAACTCTCTTGGACCTCAACTGGCGGTCATGTCTATCAACAATAGCAACTGGCTCCTCCTCGTAGCCCACCCTCTCATCCAACTGAATAGTGCTGAAATCAACCACGTGAGAGAAGTCGGCGTAGTACCTCCGGAGCATGGACACATGAAAAACTGGATGAACTCCTGATAAACTGGGAGACAAAGCCAGCTCATAAGTAACCTCCCCAACTCGCCTCAACACCTCGAATGGACCTATAAACCCCAGGCTCAGCTTGACCTTCTTTCCAAACCTCATAATACCCTTCATAGGCGAGACTTTCAACAGGACCCTATCTCCCTCCATAAATGATACCTCACGCGCCCTCTGATCCGCGTAACTTTTCTGTCTGGACTGTGCTGTACGGAGCCTCTTCTGAATCAACTTCACTTTCTCCAAGGCATCCTCACCAGGTCGGTACCATATAACTTAGCCTCGCCAGGCTCAAACCACCCGATAGGAGAACGACATCGCTGACCATACAAAGCCTCAAATGGTGCCATCTCAATGCTGGACTGATAACTATTATTGTAAGCAAACTCGGTCAAAGGCAAAAACTTGTCCCACTGACCTCCGAAGTCAATCATACATGCCCTAAGCATGTCCTCCAATATCTGAACTATACGCTCCAACTGACCATCAGTCTGAGGGTGAAATGTTGTGATGAGGTCTATCCGGGTGCCCATCTCACTATGCAATGCTCTCCAGAAGTGCGAGGTGAACTGAGGACCTCGATCTGATACAATGGACACCGGCACACCATGCAACCGGACTATCTCCCGAATGTAGATCTGGGCCAAACTCTCAGAAGTATATGTAGCAGCTACTGGAATGAAATGCGTCAATTTGGTCAATCTATCCACAATGACCCAAACCGCGTCAACCTTTCGCAAAGTCCGAGGCAACCAACCACGAAGTCCATAGCGATGAGCTCCCATTTCCACTCAGGAATGGGCATCTGCTAAAGTAGGCCTCCTGGACTCTGGTGCTCATACTTCACCTGCTGGCAATTAAGACACCTAGTCACATAGTCCACAATGTCCTTCTTCATCCGCCTCCACCAGAAATGCTGCTTCAAGTCATGATACATCTTCGTAGCACCAGGATGAATAGAATACCGAGAAATGTGTGCCTCCTCTAGAATCGTCTCCCTCAGGCCATCAACATTAGGAACACATAAGCGGTCCTGAAGTCTCAGAAGACCATCCTCGCCAAGAGTAGCCTCTTTGGCCCTACCCTGAACCACTGGCACTGAATCAACCGTCAGAGACTCGGCAGTGGTGTCCAGCACATAAGCAAAATAGGCTAGGCAACCCTTCTCGACCATATGCTGAGCCTTCAAGAATGAAATAACTCGGCTGGCTGTACTAACTGAGGAACCTCTCCACTTCAGCCTAGGAGACTCGGGCACGGCAAAGGTAACTGTATTGGCATGGCAATCTAGAACGACATGATAAGGAGATAACCAATCCATGCATAAAATAATCTCGAAATCAACCATGTCGAGCAATAAGAGATCCTCTCGAGTCTCGAACCCACAAAATGAAATCCCACAGGACCGGCAAACCTGGTCTACAACCACATAATTGCCCACAGGAGTAGACACATAAATAGGAGAACCCAATGACTAATGAGGGACATCCATAAAATGAGCAAATAGTGCTGAAACATATGAATAAGTGGATCCTAGATCAAACAATACTGAAGCCTCTCTACCACATACTGAGATAATACATGTGATCACGGCGTCTGAGGCCACTGCATATGATCTGGCCGGAATAGCATAAAATCTGGCTGGAAAACCTGAAGACTAAGCCACATCGAAGTGAACAGGAGCTGCCTGACCTCCCCCCAACTGGCCTCCACCTCTAGGACGACCCCTGTCGACCTATCATCCACCTCTAGGTGGCCAAACTGCTAGTGCTGAACCCATAGGCTGATAACCCTGTTGCACTGTCTTGCCCCGAAACCTGGGACAAGCCCTCCTCACATGGCCCAGATCCCCACACTCGTAATATCTCACAGGTGACATATCCTGCTGTACTGAAGAAGAAGAATCCTGAATGGCCGGAGAGCGATATGAACCCTTAGGCATAACACTGAAATAGGAACTGGAGGATCTCTGGAGACTGGAGTAACCACTAGGAGAACTCTGAATAGCTGGAGGACGGTAGGAGCGCTCTGGCATGGCACTAAATTGGGGCCTAACTGGAACACCTCGGGGNTGCTCCTAGCTGGGGCATCCCTGAAATATCCTGATAACCTAGCCCTCTTATACTGCTGACCTTGCTCCCTGCTCCTCGACCGATAGCCCTCGATCCTGCGAGCAATCTCTCTCCACCTCTTGAGCCATGGTGGACCTAATACCTAGATGCAACCATGTTACAAACCTCCACACTCTCTCAGCATCGGTGGATAATATCATAAGTGCATGGCGTGACAACTCAGAAAATCTAGCCTCATAATCTGTCACGGACATCTGCCCCTGCTCTAACCGCCCAAACTGACACCGCAACTCTTCTCTCTCAGAGGGTGGGATATATCTGTCAAAGAACATCTGTGTGAACTGCTCCCAAGTGACAGTAGGAGAATCTGCTGGCCTACTGAGAATATAAGACTGCCACCACCTGCGAGCTCTACCCTCTAACTGGAATGTGGTGAAATCCACTCCATGGGACGCTAGGATCCCCATGTTGTGCAGTCTATCCCTGCACCTATCAATGAAGTCCTGGGCATCCTCACCTCGCTCACCCCCGAAGACTGGAGGGCGCAATCGAGTCCACCTGTCTAACATCTTCTGCTGATTTCCATCTGCAGCTGGTCTGGGCTTCGGTGTTGCTACTACAGGCTAGGTACCACCCATGGGTAGTGTACCCGGGGTATGATGTGCTACAACTGCATGTCTTGCGGCCTGTGCGGTAGGGGTCTGGACTCCCCCTCCCTCCTGTGAAGTGGCAGGATCTGCTGGAAATAAACCAGCCTGGGACGTGGTGTCCATGAATCTCATCATACGGCCCATCGCCTCCTGGAAGCATGGCGCTGTCATGAAGTCCGCTGGAGTAGGATTTACTGGAGGCACCTCGTCCTGCTCCTCTAAGATGGGATCCTCCGGTGGTGCAACTGGAATAGCTCTGGGATGCCCTCGTCCCCTACCTCGGGCCGGTGCCCTTCCCCTGCCTCTACCACGACCTCAGGCGGCGGGGATAACGGCATCTCCCAGATCAAGATTATCGTACGCGCGCTTCCTCACCATCTGTGAGAGAATAGAAGAATGAGTTTAAGTACATCACCAATTGCACGATAGAATATAAATAAAGAGAGTTTTCCTAACACCCTGTAGCCTCCTGAAAATAAGTACAGACGTCTCCATACCGATCCGCAAGACTCTACTGGGTCTGCCCGCGACTCGTGAGACTTATGTTAACCTAGTGCTCTGGTACCATGTTGTCACGACCCAAAATCCAACACAGGTCGTGATGGCGCCCAACACCAGAGTCAGGCAACCCAACAGGTGTTTACTAGTGAGATTATCCTTATTTAACATACCAACCCCACATATTCCCAAAGTTTAAGTTTAGATTATTTAAATAAAAGTGGAAACATTAACTAACTCAAGTAATTACAACCACAATGATCATGATCCAATATATACACAGTCCCAAAATAAAGAGTCTACTATGTGCGTGCAAGGAACTAGTGTCACAAGTCAACAGGCGAACTAGTAGAACAAAAGATTATACAAACTGTACTGTTGTTTGAGAGAAGTAGACAGAAATGAACAAAAGATAACTCCATAGCACTTCTGAGAATCGCCAAGGGAGGCAGCTCACCGTGGAGTCAGGTACAGAATATACGTCAAGCTCCGGTCGGGTAACCAGAAGCACCAGCCTCAGAACCTGTACAATTAAGTACAAAAGTGCAGCATGAGTACATAAATATATATGTACCTAGTGAGTATCCCGCCTAACCTCGAAGAGGTAGTGACGAGAGGTCGACTTGACACTCACTAAGGTCCAATAGTAATAATACAAAACAGGATATAACGAAATGCAATAGACATGTGAGGCAGTAAGCAACAGATACCTATCAAATATAGAAATCCAGGCAACTACTGAAAATAAGCAACAATGTACAGTTTCCTTTTTTCCCCAAATATCTGTCAAGTCAATATCATTGAAAACAGTACCAAATAGCCAAGCGCACACAAGGGTAAGACAACCGGCCGGAGTCATAAGGAAATATCTAGACACTGAATAGAGTAAAGCTTCCCCCCCTCGCGAATCATACCTGCGACTCATGTGCTGACACATTTGTATACAATTCATATAAAGCTTCCCCCGATCGCGAATCATACCTGCGATTCGAGTGCTGACACACTTATATACAATTACCATAAAGCTTCCCTCGATCGCGAATCATACATGCGATTCGAGTGCTGACTCTCATACGTACATATATATACCGAAATATCAATAACTCAGTAGGGGCTATACCTGTAACAAGGATTAATCAACTGGGAGTTCAAATGCAACTTTCCACATTTCCTTATCAATTCAAAAGTAATAGGCAGCTCAAAGAACACCAAAAGATACATATAAGGCACATAGAGACATGCTTGTGAGCCCTAAAACTACCCCACCTAGCATGGTAGTCGCTACGTACGGACTCTCGTCACTTTGTACGCACGTAGCCCTCAAAACAATTACACACAACATATATAACACCTATGGGGATAATTCCCTCTTACAAGGTTAGAAAGGAGACTCGCCTCGTGTCGAATCTACACCCCCCCCTCGGATCAAGGATGCGCGCGAACTCCGAACTCTACACCCGAGGACTCGCATCTAGCCAAATATGGTACAATGATATCAATGCATGATCAAAGTAGGGTAATTATCCTATTTATTCAATAATTCAACATTCTTGAAGAATTCCCAAAATCCAACCCCGGGCCCGCACGTTCAATTTCCGAAAATTCTCAAAGGAATCGCTCACCCGAAGCCTAAGGATCTTTAATATACGATTTGTACTTGAATTTATAGCAATAAATGGGTAATTCACCAATTTCTCAAGAACCTAAATTACTACCCAATTCTTGATTTTTCAATGATTTAGTAGTTGATTTAGCTAGAAGATCATGAATTAAACTAGTGTTGAGGTGGAATTAACTTACCTTGACAGTAGCTAGGTTGTGGTGTGCTCCTCCCAAGCTCACAAGACTCTAATGGTGGAGGAAAATGAATGAAGGGGGTGAAATCCCGAGTTTCAAAGAATATATACTACCTGGCTTACAGGGATTTCGTACCTGCGGCTCGGGGACCGCACCTGCGGTCTCGCGCCTGCGAGCTAGGGCTCACTCCTGCGGAACTGGAGGGGAAGTGTTGGGTTCGCACCTACGAAGGGACGGCCACACCAGCGGTTCCGCTCCTGTGGACTTTTGTCCGCACCTGCGAGAAAGGGGGACCTCACTTGGGGTCGCACCTACGATGCTTGGGACCACAGGAGCGGTCCCGCACCTGCGACTGGGCAACCGCACCTGCGTTCACACCAGGACAGGTGCACCAGCAACTATTTTAGCTGGTTTTTAGCCCCGTTGGGTGCTCGAGAGGCCCCTGGGCCCACCCGAGCCCTCGTCCAAATATACCAACAAGTCCCAAATTATAATACAGACTCGCTCGAGCCTTCAGAACAACCAAAACAACGTTAAAACTCAAAATCACACCTCAAAACCCCAAGAACCAAACTTAGGAACTTTAAGTTTTTTAGACTTCGCTAACAACGCGCTGAACCGACCTATACTACTCGGAATGACACCAAATTTTGCAGGCAAGTCATAAATGACATAACAGAACTATTCCTGTTCTCGAAATTTCGTTCGGACCTCGATAACACAAAAACACGCCCAAAACCACTATAGGAACCTAAGGAACTTATTTTAATATTGGGCGCCAAAACGCTCCAGGATCATCAGAAACCCATTACGAACATACACCCAGGTCCAAAATAATCACACGAAGCTACCGGAACCGACGAAACTCGATTCGGAGGTCGTTTACCCAAAATATTGACCGAAGTCAAACCTGGCCTTAAAGACCAACCTTAAGGAACCAATTGTTCCTGCAACACTCTAAACACCTCCGAATCCCGGACCACCAGTCCCCGCAAGTCATAAATCATAAAAATCCGCTATGAGAAGTTTCATTTAGTGGAACGGGGTCCAATAATGCAAAACGACCGCTTGGGTCATTACATTCTCAATGACTTGTTATTTTAGTAGTCTTACAATTTTTTAGTACTATTGGTACCATTATGCTATACGATAATTGACATTTGATCATTACTTCCTGCTTCTATAGGTGTCCTTATCTCTACTGATGTCAACCTTTAAGAAGATAGTGTACAAGATTAGAATGAGAAGGCTCAATGATGTGAATTGATGCTCTCATCAGGGGGAGTTAATATGCGTTGTACTCTTTTTTTCTTACAAGGTTTTGTCCCACTTAATTTTCCTTGCAAGGTTTTTAACGAGGCAACCAAAAAACGTATTATTAAACATGTGTAGACTTTTTCCTTTTCTAGAATTTTCCCCACTCGATTTTATTTTAGTTAAGGTTTTAACGAGGCATTGTGATGACCTAAAAGGTCATCTTGTGTTTTTAAACTCAATTATGCGCTCGTTAGACTTAAAAAGCTCATTTTACCCTACTCGATTTGTGTGCACAATCCATACTATTTTCCAAAAAGATTTTATGTGGAAAATTGAAGATATAATGATTTTTTTGTCTAAAAATGATTTTCAATTGACTTTGGTCAACATATTGAGTAAACGGAACCGAGCCGATATTTTGACGGTGCCGATGGGTCCGTAGTAAAATATGGGACCTGGGCGTATGCCCGGAATCGAATTCCGAGGTCCCTAGCTCGAGATATGAATTTTTGACTAAAATTGAAAGACTGAAAAATTTTGATTTTAAAGAATTTGCTTAATGTTTGATCTTGTTAGTATTGGGACCGTATTTTGGCTCCACAGTCTGGTACCTTATATGTGAAATTTGGTGAGAAACGGAACTCATTTGACGTGATTCGGACCTTTGGTTGAGAAAATAGTAATTTTAAGGTGATCTTGAGAAATTTATATGTTTTGGTGCTAAATTCGTAGTTCTAGGCATTATCTTGGAAATTTTATCGCACGAGCAAGTCTGTAGGATATTTTTAGACTTGTGTGCATGTTTGGATTAGAGCTCTGAGGGCTCGGGTGAGTTTCGGATAGGCTACGGGATGGTTTTCACTTAGAAAAATCTGATGTTTATGTTGTTTCTGGTGTGATGCGATTTCGTGCTTCGCGCGAAGTGTAAGCTGGGCTGGGGATGGATCTGTTCTACGCGAACGCGAGGATTGGTCACGAACGCGGAGCATTGGGGGGCTTGTTTTTCGCGAACACGACCGGCTAGACACGAACGCGTAGTGTATTGGAGGTGCACTGGGAATCTTAGAGTTGTTCTACGCGAACGCGAGCCTAGGCTCGCGAACGCGAAGGCCTGGGGGGGCATACCTATGTGAACGCGTGCAACACTTCGCGAACGCGAAGGCCTTTCTGGTCGTTGTTCATGGCGATCGCGACAGGTCTCTCGCGAACGCGATGAAGACTTGTCCAGTGATTTTCAAAACAGAACAAAAACGGGACTTCGTTCCAAATTTCATTTTTCATCACTAGAACTCGACCTAGGGTGACTTTTGAAGAGGGAATTCAACACCAAATCATAGGTTTGCACTTCTTAACTCGTTGTCTTCAATTTCTATTCACACATTGAAATTGTCACGACCCAAATTCCCACCGTCGGGACCGTGATGGTGCCTAAAGCTGCACTTGCTAGGCAATCCAACATTAGAGGTTTTTACAACATAAAGATCTTAAATATTTGCGGAGAATTACTATAATTTGACACATGATAAATAAATAAAGAAACAAAAATTCATAATAACACTGCACATATGATATTTATATATCTATCTACCCATAAACTGGAGTCACAACTCACGGACTACTATGATTTATCTATAAGTATTTGGCTGAAAGAAAAGTGTATAATTATTTATGAACTAATAAAAACAGTAAAAGAGCATATGGGAGGGGACTCCAGGAATCTGCGGACGTCGGCAGATCTACCTTAGTCTCGTACGTAGAAGTCAGCTGCAAGTCTCAGAATCTGCTCGACCAATACCTGAATATGTACAGAAAGTGCAGAGTGCAATATTAGTACAACCGACCCTATGTACTGGTAAGTGCCGATCCTAACCTCGACGAAGGTGTGACGAGGCTACGGCGGGACACACACAACATATATGTATGTTACGGACTGTAAATAATAAGACAGAAAAAGGAGAAAGGAAATTTTAAGTAGTAAATTTCAAGAATAAATAAATACGAAATCTCAGTGTCTTATCCATATCCAGCTATAACCAATCCTTAAGCACTATAAAAAAACATAGAATAATCCACACAGTCAATGAAGAATAAATAAACACATATATGATGTGACGTGCATCCCGATCCCACCAGTCCACCCTTATTCCTCCGTAACAATTTTATTAAATTATATATATATATACACACACACATACACACACACCCTCCGGGAAGGTTTCTTCATCTCATTTCATCATAATCAGGATGAGATGGGTCTTATATCCTATTAGTAAATATGTATTCCTTTTTTATCCTTTCACAGTTTCACTGCTATAATAAAGAACTTTAACAACAACAACAATTGTTACACAGATCAAGCAGGAAGTAAAGAAAGATTAGGACATATATATATGTTGCGGCGCGCAATCCGATCCCACCATATAACAATATCAACATAATATTTCACCCTTATTACTTCGTTTCAATCCACCCTTATTCCTCCTATTGCGGCGTGCAACCCGATCCCACCGAATATTCATATTCACCCTTATTCCTCCTCATAAATCCTCCCTTATTCCTCTTGTTGCAACGTGCAACCCGATCCCACCATAGCAAAATAAATTCCACAAAGTATACAGAAATTCATAATACTCACACAATGCCCTTTACCAACACTTGAATTTTTGAGAAAAATGACCGGGAGCCGTATAAACAATGAACTCAATAAGATTACTACTACTCAGCGAGACCAAACCAAGACATCACAGAAAATGCTAATAAGAGCAGTTTAAACCAAATAAAGGGGAAGCAATAATCCTACGAGGGAAACAAAAATCCAACAGGTAATGATTAAGCACATAATTACAGTTAAACAGGTAACAAATAAAGCAAGAAGGAGAACAATATAAGGGGAAATTGTGGAAAACATGTAAAACAGGTAAATTGGCGGCACATAGGTACCCGTCACCTCACGTATACTCCGCTCACATGATTTATCACATAACAAATAATTCAAAGGTTCCTAAACCCTCAAGTCAAGGTTAGACACAACACTTACCTCGATCTGCACGCCACTTACTGCTCGAGTATTGCTTTTCCTTTAGAATTTACCTCCAACCCACTCGAATCTAGTCATAATTAGCTTAACACCATCAATTATTGCTAAAGAAATTAATTTCAATGCACAATTACAGAATTACCAAATTTTCCCCCAAAAAGTCAAAAACCGACCCGGACCCGCTTGGTCAAAACTCGAGGTTCGGACCAAAATCCGTTTAATCATTCACCCCCGAGCCCATATGTAATTAGTTCTGGAATCCGACCCCAAATCGAGGTCTAAATTCCCAAATTTTCAAAATCCCCAATTCTGCCTAAATCCCTAATTTTAACCCTTGAAGAAAAATATTTAGGACTAGGAATCCAATGAATGATGATGGAAATTGAAGGGAATGAGTTAAAGAACACAAACCTATGATTTGGTGTTGAATTCCCTCTTCAAAAATCACCCTAGGTCGAGTTCTAGTGAAAGAGGTATGAAATTTTGAACAATTCTCGTTTTAAAATCTGTTTTAAAACACTAGACAAGTCTTCATCGCGTTCGCGGAAGACCTGTCGCGATCGCGATGCACAACGGCCTAAGGCCTTCGCATTCGTGAGTCTATCTAAGCATTCATGTAAAACAGCTTCCCCACTGGCCTTCGCATTCACGACCCAATGGACGCGTTCGTGTAGAAGAGCATGACCCCTCCCCCATGTCCCATATTCTTTGCGTTCGCGATAGACAGGTCACGTTCGCGAAGGGTAACACCCCCGTTGCTCCGCGTTCGCGACCTAGTCTACGCGTTCGCGTAGAGGAAAACCACCCCATGCCCAATTTCCCCTTCGCAATCGGGTGAGTAGCTTCACGATTGCGAAGCGCAAGTCGACAGCACACCAACAACAACAATTACACCAGAATTTCTAAGTCTCCAACTACCCGTGGCCTATCTAAAACTCACTAGAGCCCTCGGGGCTCAAAATCAAACATGCACACAAGTATAAAAACATCATACAGACTCGCTCGTGCGATCAAATCGTCAAAATAACACCTAAAACTACAGATTTAACACCAAAATCAATGAAATTCTCAAGAACACCTTAAAATTACTATTTTCTCAATCGAATGTCCGAATCACGTCAAATCAGCTCCGATTCTTACCTAATTTAAAAAAAAGGTACAAAATATCATAACGGACTGGTACTGGGCTCCGGAACCAAAATACGGACCCGATACCAACAAGATTGAACAGTAAGCAAATTCTTTAAAATCATTAATTTTCTGTAATTCAATTTTAGTCAAAAATTCATTTCTCGGGCTAGAGATCTCATAATTCGATTTCGGGAATATGCCCAGATCCAATATTTTACTACGGACCCACCAGGACCGTCGAAATATGGGTCTAGGTCAGTTTACTCAAAACGTTAACCGAAATCAACTAAAATCACTTTTAAATGCCAAAATTATTATTTCTTCAGTTTTCCACATAAAAGCTTTCGGGAATTATGCCCGGACCATGCACGCAAATTGAGGTGGGTAAAAATAAGATTTTTAAGGCTAACGAGCGCAGAATACAGTCCTACAACACAAGATGACCCTTTGGGTCACCACATAAATCCTAGTCCTAATTCTTGTTCTTTAAGGGTAGAAATTAGGGATTTTGGGAGAGGGGATTTTACAAATTTGGGAATTTAAACCTCGATTTGGGGTCGAATTCTGGAACTAATTACATAGTCGGGCTCGGGGGACGTGCATCCCGATCCCACCAGTCCGCCCTTATTCCTCCGTAACAATTATTATTAAAGTAAGTATATATATATATATATCCTTTCACAGTTTCTAAGAAAGAACTTTAACAGCAACAACAATTGTTACACAGATCAAGCAGGAAGTAAAGGAAAGATTAGGACATAAATATATATGTTGCAACGCATAATTGTTACTCACACACACACACACAAACATGTGTATGTGTGTATGTATATATATATATATATATATATATATATATATATA